>CAKNYM010044549.1:32518-48169 GCA_932195095.1 Andricus curvator | reverse complement strand
AACATATGGTCGTTGCGAAGCGCGACGACCAAATTGCGCGCAGCAAGCGCGCTCAAACTTTTGGGTTTCTATTATACGATGAACAGAAACGAGCGTGAAGCGCGAGGTTCACATGATGATCATACCAAATATCGAGCGCGAAGCGCGAGTGTCGTGATGAGAATGTGTTCCTTAAGGTCGATAGAACCTTAAGTAAATTAGTTCTTATTTTTATGTAAAACTGACATAATTAGACCAAAAGCAGGTCATAACGATGAAGCTTACTAAGAGAGTATTAGACTGCGAAGCGCGCAATAGCGAGCACACGAAGTGTGAAAACCTAGACGACAAATGTGTCCGAGCGCGCAGCGCGAGGTGAATGCATTATCGAGCGCGAAGCGCGAGATAAACATATAATCGAACGCGAAGCGCGCGATGAGAATGTGCCCGCGAAGCGGGCAGATTTTTTTTTATTATTTTGTTGTGCCATCAAAATTTGAATTTTTGATTTTTCAAAAAATTCAAAAAGTTGTCATAACAATCTTGTGAGGTGTTGAAAAAGAATCGTTTTTCTCCTCTTGACTTTTTTTCATATCCTGCGTTTTTTGGCTTAAAATGTTCATTTTCGTTTGTTTTTTGGAATTTTGTAAATACTATAACTCTGGTAATTTTTTTTTGTCGAAAAAGTCATTGGAATAAATTGTTCGTCTTTTTGAATAATACGAACAGCCGGGCATAGAATTTTCAAATTCTGAAAAAAACAGTCTTAAAAATTTTGAAAATGCTCTAACCTTTTGAACTTTCATCCAAATTGGCTGGCTAACGAAATTGACCTTCATTTTAGGGCACTTGAAGAGTATACCAACGCCCAATCCGCTTTGTCAATTCTTTCGAAAGTTATCGTACTAACAGACTAAAAATCTACATACATACACGCATGCACATGCAGTCATACACACATGAATAATTTCAATTTGAAAAATATTAAACATTGTATTGTATAAAATTAAAATAGATAGAAATTAAAATAAATGGAATTGATACTTGAGTAATTGAAAAATTTCTCCAATTTAGAATGTTTACAATTTCAGAGAACTGAATTTTCAGGTTGGACGCTAAATGTTTAATTTTTGCAGTTCATAACTTTTAATTTTACAATTAAAATTGAATTTCGAAAAGTAATATTAAAAATGTTAAGCTTATTAGTTTATAAACGATTATATAATAAAACACATCTCTGTATTTTCCTTTATTAGACACAAAAAACTCCTTATCCTACTTATTATATTATTAAAAGTCAATATATTTCTTGCAAAAAGGTTTGCTTATGCTCATCGAATTCCGCATCTGTTCATATTTGAAAACTGTGGGTTTTGCAAAGAGAAAGCTGAGAGACAACAATTATCAAAATAGGAGCCTCCCTGACAAGTTTTTTTTGGATCAAGAATCCTAATTTTAAGCGCCTTCAGTTTTCAATCACTTATTCTTGGAAACTGCATTTTAAAATTCTTTAAATTGAAAATACGCGTTTAAAAATAAAGACCTAAAATGAACAATTTTTAAAGCGTGAAATTTCAGACTTACCTGGCCACTGTTTCCATTTTTGATCGAAATTAAAGAATTCAATAAAAATTATAATTGATTGATATGATACCGTGTGATTTTATTGCAGAAAAAAAAACAATTTAATTAACTTTTTAACAAAAATTATACAAACAATTAATTTAATTTCTCATATTTAGTGAATCAGTCTTTTAATTTAAATTCGAGTAATTGAGCATATGTATCATATTAGACATTATATTATTAATTTATTAAGACCATACCGTGCATTGCATTTCTTATTGATGTATATATACATCAATAAGAAATAATTACAATGAGATCACTTGGTCAGCACACGTCTTTAATTCAGTAAAGTATTTTACTCTAATTTCTGTAAATCGCGGGCAATCTTTAAGAAAATGGTTAAGATCAACACTATCGACATAACAAAACAGACATAGTTCTGAACGAAAAATTTTATACCGTTTACCAATCAAAAAAATATGCTCTGAGTGACTATTTGCGAGTCTGAACTGATCTAAACCCCTTTTAAAACTCAAGTCCATTCTAAAAGTGAGATAGGGCTGAGTACCCTGATGTAAGGAAAGGGGAAGGGCACAACTGTGTACGAAGCAACTGTGCACGAGCCCATCGGGTGACGGACAACTTTGCACGTAGAAACTTTGCACGTGCCCAACTGTGCACGTCGATGGCCGGACGGACAACTGTGCACGTCCATCTGTGCACGCTTAAGTCCACAAGAGCCCATCTGTGCACGTCGAAATTTTGACGTGTACAGTTGTCCAAGTGCCATCTGTGCACGTGCACAGTTGTCCAAGTACCATCTGTGCACGTGCACATTTGTCCAAGTGACAACTGTGCACGTCGAAATTTAGATGTGCACAGATGGGCTCATGTGGACTTGGACGTGCACAGATGTCACTTTCCTAACTGTGCACGTCCACATATATCACTTGTCCGACTGTGCACGTGCACAGATGTCACTTGCCCAACTGTGCAAATGCACAGATGGAACTTGCCTAACTGTGCACGTGCACAGATGTCACTTGCCCAACTGTGCACGTGCACAGATGGAACTTGCCTAACTGTGTACGAGCACAGATTTCACTTGCCCAACTGTGCACGTTTATGTCCTTACGTAAGGGTTTATACGAGGGTGATCCTTTATATCTACGTATAATAAATTTTAAACAGTTAAAATTATTTATTAATTTTGAAATGGAGCGTAGTAACTTTTTTAAAGTTTGTTTCAAAATATTTTAAAAACTATTTTTATGAAAACATTCCTTCCAAATTATTCTAAATATAAGAAAATATTTTTTTAAGTTTAGGTTGCTTCCTCATGGAGAAAGCTTGTAAACGAATTCAACGAATTCAGGGAATTCAGAGAATTCAGATAATTCAAGGAATTCAGAGAATTCAAGGAATTCAAAGAATTCAAGGAATTCAGAGAATTTCAGTAATTCAGACATTCAGAAAATTGAAGGAATTCAACGAACTCAAGGAATTCAGGGAATTCAGCGAATTCAACAAATTCAGGGAATTCAACAAATTCAGGGAATTCAGAAAATTAAGGGAATTCACAGTATTCAAGGAATTTAGAGAATTCAAGGAATTCAAATAATTCAAAGAATTTAGAGAATTCAAGGAATTCAAATAATTCAAGGAATTTAGAGAATTCATGGAATTCAAATAATTCAAGGAATTTAGAGAATTTAAGGAATTCAAATAATTCAAGGAATGCTTGTATTAAGTTTATTTAACATTATTTGCAAGTCCTCGATTAATTCTGCCATAACAATCTTGTCATCTGCAAAAGCTAACCCATGTACCTTCACTGTTTCGAGATCTACACCTTCTTCGTCGAAGAGGGCCATTCTTAGACACTTATCCATAAATATGATGAATATCCATGAGGACATAACGCAACCTTGTTTCACGCCTTGCATAATGTCGAACCAGTCACTCAGTTTCCCATTTACCCTTATTTTATGTCGAAACCAAGTATTTGTAATATAAAGGCCCTTTTACAAGCATAAGCTGAATAACTTTTCCCCGTTATAATTTTTTCTTAGATCCCCAAATTTACCTAGTACCCTTTCTGTATCTGCATCCTGACGTTGGACGCCGAGCCATCCGTTCATATCTCATAGCAAAGTTATTCTTTCACCTTGATCGCAAGTACTTATTATATCATTTACAGTGTCCCAGAAGGTGTCTTTGACTTCCCTCGAATCGCTATCAACTGGGGGTAGCACGCTATAATGAATAATCTTCTGATTCCTACCTCCATTCTAGCCCAAAACAATCTGGGAGATACATATCCTTAATCCTTGAAATGCTGTCTTGCTTTTTCATTCATAATTAAACCGACCCTCTGACTACCATGTGATTCACTATCTACTCCTGACCATATTTCAAAACCGCCTTTAAACGTCCCATTTTCCATGTTTCTACTTTCGCAACCCTTTTTCTTCGTCTCAGGTATACATAAAATATCTAGTTTCCTTACGTGCATAGTTTCTCGTAGTTCTCTTACCTTAAGATCATTCACTCCTCTAGCATTCCAAACACCCAGTCTCCATTCATCGCCTGAAACTCGACCTTTACGTTTACCGTGTGTATGCATTTCGTCAATCAAAGTTTCAGTCCATTCCGAGGCTACTTTATCAGAGAATTTAAGGAATTCAGAGAATTCAAGGGATTCAGAGAATTCAAGGGATTTAGAAAATTCAAGGCATTCAGAAAATTGAAGGCATTCAGCGAATTCAAAGAATGCAAGGAATTTAGGGAATTGAAGGAATACAGAGAATTCAAAGAATTTAGAAAATTTGAGGAATTTAAAGAATTCGAGCAATTCAAGGAATTCATAGATTTTAGGAAATTTAGAGAATTAAGAGTATTAGAAGAATTTAACGAATTAAGAGTGTGGAAGAATGGTTTTAATTCCTGGAATTCTTTTAATAACTTGAATTCTCTGAATTCTCATAATTCCTCGAATTCTCTAAATCCCTTGAATTCTCTGAATTCTCTGTATTCCTTTGATTCTATGAATTTTTCGAATTACATGGATTCCTCAAATTCTACGAATTCATGGAAATCTATGAATTCCTCGATTTCTATGAATTCGCCGAAAGCGAGTGTGTGTGTAAAGTGACATTGGGTAGGGTCGGCCTAGTCTTTCACGTTTTCGCGTCAGCCTCAGGCTCACGGGATTTTCAAAATTTGGCACATGTCCAAATTCTTCCTCCAATTTGTTCTTTAGAATTAGAAATTTTCTGGCTATAGTCTATGAAAGTTTATTATATAATAATCGAACTTTGGGCTGCAAAATATTATTTTTCAATTAGGAAATATCGATTTCAAACAATTTAAATAGATGTATGAATCATACCTTTGGAGTGATGCGTACAGTTTTGATATTTGGAACCATGTATGAATTTTGATACGAAAAAGCACTTAAAACTAGGCCAATTTATGTGAAATGATAAACAGAGAGAATTAGTAAGATTTTAGTTGTTTTTATGCAAGTTAAACTCTGGAATCCGTCGACTTAAACATTTTTGACCTATTTTTGACCCATGCTTGAGCAAGGGAACTTTTTTTCACGTGCGACATAATACTTCATTTTTGCACTTATGGAGTTTTTCTCGAGACCCAATAAAAATGGCTTATAGGGGTTGAATTTAAAAAGTATTCAGCAGATGATTTTCAAGAAAATCATGCCAGATGCAGTAAGATAATCTATTATTAACGATTCTATCGCAAATTTCCAAAACGGCCTTTTTTCCAGAGGAAATACACGTGAAACTTTATGGGATTTGAACAACCCCTAAAAATCAATTGATTTTAAAATAAAAAAATACGTGCTTACTTTTTTTGTATCCGAACAAATCTGGGGGGTCAGACCAAGAAAATTTAAAGAAAAAAATGTGTACCACCCAAATAAATGAACCATGAGATTTCACTAACCAATGACGAAGACAAATGTGTAACCCGTCATTATACATCGTCGCATAAACAACAGTAAAACTTTGATAAAAATTATTGAAAAAATTTCTTTTTGAGTTTACTTTTTATTACATCATAAAAAAATACATAAAATAAATAAACGATTTTGTGAAATCAAAGATAGATGAGTAACTTGAAAAAAATAAATACCCACCAAGTAGGCACGCTAGTTAGACGTCATTAGGACATCAGATGTCTCGATACCCACTGGCAGACTCAAAGAAGCTTAATAAGATAAAAGTATTGAAAAGTAAATTTAAAATAGTACATTGTGTATCGAGGGCGTGAAGAAGGCTATTTTGACGAGTCAAAATAGCCGTACGCCCTTGACACACACTACGCTGTATGTGTATGTGTAGCGGGCGTAAAGTTTCATGTCGGCCCGGCGGTGGAGTACGCATGTGCGAAAGTCACTGGGCTGGAAGCGGCCACATTACGCCTGCTTCACGTGCATGCAATGGCGCGTTTTTAAGGGGGTCGAACAAAAAGAGATTTTCATATATCTATAATAATTTGGAAGGAATTTTTTTCATAAAAAAAATATTTCAAATATTTTTAAACTAACTTTAAAAAAGTTAGTACGCTCCACTCATTCACGTTTGAATAATGTTAACTGTTAACAATTTATTATAAGTAGATATAAAGGACCACCCTTGTATAAACCCTCACGTACGGGCATAAACGTGCACATTTAGGCAAGTTCCATCTGTGCACGTGTACAGTTGGGCAAGTTCCAACTGTGCACGTGTACAGTTGGGCAAATGACATCTGTGCACGTGCACAGTTGGGAAAGTGACATCTGTGCACGTGCACAGTTGGAAAAGGGACATATGTACACGTGCACAGTTGGGCAAGGGGCATCTGTGCACGTGCACAGTTGGGCAAGGGACATCTGTGCACGTGCACAGTTGGTTAAGGGGCATCTGTGCACGTGCACAGTTGGCCAAGTGATATATGTGCACGTGAACAGTTGGACAATGGATATCTGTGCACGTGTACAGTTAGGAAAGTGACATCTGTGCACGTCCAAGTCCATAGGAGCCCATCTGTGCACGTCGAAATTTCAACGTGCACAGTTGGGCACGTGCAAACTTGCTACGTGCAAAGTTGAACCCATCCTGAGCCCATCTGTGCACGCCGGTGGCCACTGGTACAACTGTGCACGTTGCTGGCCACAGGCACAACTGTGCACAGGTTATCTGTGCTCGTCCACATTTTGACGTGCACAGTTGGGAGTCTCCCATCTGTGCACGTAAAATGTTGCTAGGGTAGCATCTGTGCACGTCTAAAAGTCGACGTGCCCAGATGGTACCCTCCCAACTCTGCACGTCTTAAATAATAAAATCAGATTTTAAAATTTCAAGTCCACGTGCACAGATGGGATACTCCCTACTGTACACATGCACACATGAGATACTCCCAACTGTGCACGTGCACAGATTGAAGAATCCCAACTGTGCACGTGCACAGATGGAAGAATCCAAACTGTGTACGTTTCAATTTGCGAGGGGTACAACTGTGCAATTATTGAGATAGGATGCTCAACTTATAAGTCCGTGTGCACATATACGTGACTCACAATTATGCGCGTATAATTAATAGGATCAGACTTTTCATTTGAAACTCTACGTGCATAGAGGGTACCCTCCCTACTGTGCACGTTTTTATTAATACGATCAGATTTTCAACTTATAAGTCCACGGGTAAAGATGGTACCCTCCCAACTGTGCACATCTTCATTAATACTATCAGATTTTGAACTCACAAGTCCACGCGTACAGATGGCACCCTCGAACCTGTGTACGTCTTAATTATTAAGATAAGATGCTTAACTTATTGCAAGTCCGCGTGCACATGTCGGAGACTACCAATTGTGCGCGTATCAGTTAATAGAATCAGACACTTTATTTAAAAGTCCACGCACCTAGATGGTACCTTCCCAACTGGGCACGTCCCAATGATTACGATTATATTTTCAACATACAAGCCCACGTGTAAAGATGGTACCATCCCAACTGTGCGCGTATCAATGCATACCCAGCGGACACGTTCTTGAACTGTTTCATAACAAGAAGGTCACATTTACACATAACATTGTTACAATCGTGTGCCATAACAATTACAGAACATAAAGGTCACACTGTTCTGTAAATCTGTTACTGTAAGGATATGTAACAGCTCTGGAATTTTGCAATGTAACTCATATAGAACAGAGTGATAGTACTGTTACGTCACTAGAATGTAACACGTGTTACAGAAACGGAACATAAAGGTCACACGGTTCTGTAACACTGTTAACATGAGGATACGTAACAGTTCTGGAATTCTGTAATGTAACTGATATATTACAGAATGATATAACTGTTACGTCACTAGAATTTCACACGTATTACAGAAACAGAAGATAAAGGTCACACTGTTCTGTAACACTGTTACTATGAGGATACGTAACAGTTCTGGAATTCTGCGATGTAACTGATATATCACAGAGTGACAGAACTGTTACGTCACTAGAATGTCACACGTGTTACAGCAATGGAACATGATGAGCACACTGTTCTGTAACGCTGTTACCGTGAGGATACGTAAGAGTTCTGGAATTATGTAATGTAACTAGTATATCACAGGGTAATATAATGGGTCATTCACAAAATACGTGATAGGTTTAGGGGGGGGGGAGTCTGTCTAAGTATCATTCTCCATGTTAAGAACAATGGAGAAAGCATCACGCGGGGGGGGGGGGGGGGCAGATGTTCCTGAAAAATGTATCACGTATTTTGTGAATGGCCCCTAACCGCTACGTCACTAGAATGTCACACGTGTTAGAGAAATGGAACATTAAGGGCACACTGTTCTGTAACGATTTCAGACCAGTTTTGTGCCGAGTCTTTTTTGCCGAGTTTTTTTGAGTCATATGTCCAAAATAAAAAAATAATGAATATATTTCTGAGAGGACCCTGGGTTTTTTAGCAAAAAAGCATGGTTGAGATTTTGTCACGAACGCTCAAGCGGTTTGATAGCGCAATTGGCTGAGGAATCGACGATTATAGGTATAGGGAACCGCGAGTGCAATTGTGTTATTTGAAATACAAACTAAGTGCAGCGATAATACGAAAAACATTTTTTTTGTCACATATCCTTGTAACACTGTTCAGGGCTTGTTACAGAACGATCACAGAAAAAATGTACATCGTAAAACTGTTACATATGTGTTACATCACTATTACAGAACAATGTTACTATGTATTCCTGTTCCACTCCTGCTTTTAACAGGAACCACATGGGCGTACATCAGAGGTCGGCAGCGAGGGGAAATTTCTCGAGTCCAGCTCTTTTAACACGTGTGGATCGGTCGCTTCGTCTCTCCCACCAAGAGTCTCTACTCCACTCTAAGAGTGCAGGGTGGTGGTAAATTCTATTCTCTGACGTCAGAATTTGCCACCACCCTGAACTCTTAGAGTAGAGTAGAGAGTTTTGGTGGGATAGACGAAGCGTGCCATCCACACGTGTTAAAAGAGCTGGACTCGAGAAATTTCCCCTCGCTGCCGACCTCTGGCGTACATGGAGAAAATATCTATAACGGTAAGTAAAATACTTGTAGCCATTATTCTCATGGGTATAGGGTAGCATTTCAACTAAATCTGCCTGCCACGTCTCGTCTATACCACGCGTTTGCACGCGACGACGTGAATAATTCTTTCTAGTAGGTTTATGCAGTTCTGTGACTACTGCCAATTTCTCCTTGTCCATTCTCGAGTGCGTTTAATCGAGCGTCCAACTGGACAATGAGTTCAGTGTTACGGATTGAAAAATCTTGTTGGATGTCAATCTGCAGATTTTTAAGTTTTTCGTTTATTGATTCTTCGAGTAAACGTATCATCAAACTATTATTGTCAATCTCTGTTCGCATAGATGATGTAAATTGATACACAGTACGTATCTCGTTTTGAACAATACGCTGTACAAGTCCCAAAATGGACTGGGTCGTATTGTTCTTTGGCCTCACTAACGTTACCAACTCTGTTGCCATCTACGTCGTAATGGCCGCCAGAGGTAATCTTGAATCCAACACCAGGCGGCTCACGGTTTCCTGCAGCGGTTCGATCCAAGTGACGTCGAAGCATGTCGATACTCATCGTAATACTGACGAACCCGTACAGAAATCGCCAAGTTTGTTCCATGTTCCAGACTTGGGCCAGGCTGGGCGCCCCTAGCCTTGATCTAGCTCGAATTTTGCAATGGCTCGAGCTTGGGCCCAGCTAGTGTCAAAGTTCAAAAAATTGACGACAGATGGCGTAGTACTATTCTCTTTGTTTACTTATTACTTTGGAGTTTCGAGTGTGAATCTTTACAAAGTGGCTAATTTGGTATAAATTAACATTCTTAAAGTATCTTGACAGGTAACTCGAGTCATAGTTTGAGCCAAACTGAACTTATAAATTTTGTGTGAGTGATTGAGAATAGTGGTGATGGTGCTGATGATGATGGTCGATGAACAAAATACAAATCATCATTGAAATAAAATTGCGATGAAAATGCCTAAAATAAAAAGCACTCTGAGAGTCCGGAGGCATCGAGCACTCGGCAGTATCCCATATTTACGCGGTGAAAGTGCAAGTAAGTACTTATATTAATTATAAATAATATTTTCACATCAAGATTACATGTGACTTCTAACCTCAAATTGAGAAAACTTTTTCATCGAATTATCGAGTGTAAATATATTGTTGATGTATGTAATGATGTTTAAAACTTTAATTTACAAAACAAGCATGGCGGACGTAAATTGAAAAATTATTGTATATAGATGATGACGCAGATGACGAGGAAGCTGGGAATCGATAATAAACTAGGGCCAAGCCTGGGCCAAGCTGGGCGATCGAGCCTGGCAATATAACCTAGCCCTGGCCAGATTTGGCGTTTCATTCAAGCTTGGCCCAGGCTAGATCGCCAGGCCAGGGCCTAGTTTTGCCAAGCCTGGGCCCTGTTTGGGCCATGACCAAATTTCTACACGGGAAAGCGTTATGAGTACCCTCCTTATATATGATTTCAGCTTCCCGCATTTCCTCAACGATTGATATAATTTCATTGTTGTGACTCGGGTTGCCTGCTGCCTGAGACGCTAGGAGTAGACGAAGACGATCAACTAGTTCGTTAGGGTCGTCCTAACATTTTTTCTTGCTATCATATACTGTGTGATACTGTGTCTGTGTGATACGTTGAACAATTTTGAAATCAAGTTCTTGTACATATTATTGTTGCTAGTGCGAATGGATCCACAGGGACTGTATCGCTTCTCGTGTGCATTTGTAGCAATCAAAATTTCCTTATAATTGTTTCGATCGTCAGTGCTTATTTGAGATTCTTCTGGATTTTGTTTGAACAAAAGTTCAAGCAGACAAACGGTTTTCAGAAACTGTTTACCACCAACATTGATATATTGTCCCTCAAAACTAATGGGTTTGTCACCAATCATAAGACTGCCATCATTGAGTTTACGCACACCATAAACCATATCCAAATACTGCTTTCTATTTTGTTGTAGCATCCTGAGAAATTTGTTTGTTAAATACTCGTAATTATCAGCAGGCTCAGTCACGACATCTTCGTGAACCATAGTTGTATCTTGCTCTCCTTCAGCAACAGCAGTCATAAAGGAAGCATTATCGTCGTCCTCCTCCTGCTCGTCCTCCTCATCATTTTTCTTCACATGCTCATTTTGTTCTTGACTGAAGGATTCGATATGTCAACCAGTTTCTGCAGTGGCATGACGATTGGCTTAAACGTTTCACTCATTATCTTTTCAGTGGCTTCTTTACCCATTTTGAGCATTCGATGTTTACGCCGAATCGCCTCACTAGCTTTAGCAATTTGATGGAGTACCTCCTTCTCTTTGTGAAACTTTGACATGTTGATGTCTAAATTTATAATGACACCATTTCCACTACATGACATATATTTATAGAGTGATAAAGCAGTTAAAACCTTTTCTGTATCTTCCCTTATTGAGCTCACTATCCTTATAAATGACAACAAATCCATACTTGTCAGTATTCCAACATGTTGCACATAAGTCTTTAAGTTGTAAATAACTCATGTCAGTGTTCACATGATCATCATACACATGTCTTAAATTCTTTTCGTCCTGCTGAAAAGTATCAATAGATTGACGTTATCTCGGACCAGATGTTTAGGTATTCGAGCGTAAGTTTGACATAAGTAAAAACTGACAAAATAAGCGTGTCTGCTTATACAGAAAAAGGCTCGAATAATGCCCTGTTTCTCACAGGCAACATCATCAAATAGAAGTATCGAATTTGGTTGAGCTTCACTTGGTGGTATTACTTCTTCATGCTCACTGAAGGGAAAATACTCTACTCCATCTACATCATTCAACACCCGTTCCAAGAATTTGTACTTTGGTTGTTTGAGGGATTTCGAGTAGACGTAGACACTTTCAAATTTCAATCCGTTTGGGTGTAAGATTAGGGCAAGTAATGTATGTGTCTTGCCGAAATTTGATGGTCCACAAAACCCTGCGCCAATTCTGTCTGGTAAAAGGCTACCATGTCGTTTCATCCTATACTTTTTTGATTGTCCAAGGGTATCAATATTAAATACCGGAAGTTTAAAAGGTTGTGTCTTGAACCGCATCTTGATCTCAACTGCTGTGAAAGCTATAAATACAGCGCTTATATCGCTTCCAGGTCAGTTGTGTGCTAACCTCCGTTCAGTGAAGAATAATTGTTGTGCACCTTAAAGTGAACAAAGTTTCACGCCGTCATCATCGAGGTGAAGGATTGGTCAACAAAGTCATCAACAACTTGCTGTTTGAGTTGCACTTGCCTGGCTACCAATACTGTGGTCCAGGTACTAAGCTAGCCAAACGACTTGCCAGTGGTGATCCCGGTATCAATCCTCTAGACGCTGCGTGTAAAGAACACGAAATTGCACGTACTAGCTAGTAAAGCCTGGCAGCTCGTTTTTGCTAAAGACCCTGGAATTAACGAGAAAGCGGCAGCACTAGCAATAACTAACGTCATGAATGCCAAAGCGAAACTCGGTATGGGGTTGAAGAAGAAACCCAGTTCAAAGAAGAGGAAACCTAGTGTGAAAAAGAAACCAGCTGCAAAAAATAAACGAATAGCATTCAGAAAGGTTGTGAATGCAGCTAAGAAAGCAATGAAAAGAAGTAGTAATGAGAAAGTGGCCATCAAGTCTGCAATCAGAGGTGCACAGAAAGCTGTCAAAAGTGCAGGCGATAAACATCAAGTGCAAAATCTACGTGTTCTACCAATCCCTTCGAAAGTCGGTGGTGTTTTGCCACTGATTCCACTTTTTGCTGGACTCAGTGCACCTGGAGCTCTCACTGGTGGAGCAGCAGGCGTTGCTCAGGCGGTAAATGATGCTAGCGGAGACAAGCAACAACTGGCAAAAGCTCAACGTCATAACAATGCAATGGAGGCTATTGCTCTAGGAAAAGGTTTACACCTAAGACCCTATAGAAAAGGATTAGGTCTTCATATGAAACCTTACCGAAAAGGACAGGTACTTCGTCTAAACCCGGTGCCAAAAAACTTGCAGTGAAGCTACCTCACCATGCACTCACTGATACCGATCTGTTCAACTATGCTAAAGCTCTTAAGATTCCAGATTTTTGTGGAGTATTTATGCGCAATCAACTACCAGTAAAGGGACCCCGCCAAACTGAGTCAGCTATTGTTAATCTTGATGATAGTCACGGCCCTGGTACCCACTGGGTAAGTTATAGAAAGATCGGTGATAATATCCTATACTTTGACAGTTTCGGTAATCTTCGTCGACCTTTGGACCTTGTAGATTACCTAGGTGTTGGTAGCGTGATAAAGTACAATCATGACAGATATCAGGACTATGACATTGTGGAATGTGGACCCTTATGCTTAAAATTTATATCTAGACAACTGCATATAAAAGACACATACTGTCTGTATAAGAGTGTGTAATGAATTATCTAGAGTTAGTATAGAGAAGAACACCATCATGGATGAATCATTTACTCTCACGATAACAGGAAACTCTTCGGTTCTAGACTCAGAGTATTTTCGACCAATAGAACTCTCTGCTCATAAGAACTATGTACTTGGACTCGTTGGAATGCTCAAATTTAATGCAATTCCTAACGTTGACACTGGAAAGAATAAAATATATGTTGATGATCGAGTTGTGACCATACCTACTGGCAGCTATGAGATTGAAGACATTGAGCATTATGTCCAGAAAGCTTTAGCAATTGATGGAATTAGAATAAACATCAAGCCAAATTACAACACATTGCGCAGGGAGATAAAGTGTGATCGCAAAGTGAACTTTCAACCTCACGATTCTACTGGACGATTGTTGGGATTCGCTCCACGTGTTCTCGAAGCCTATAAGACTCATACTTCTGATCTACCTGTGGCTATTATCAAAGTGAATGCTCTGCGAATTGAGTGCAATATCACTACTGGAGCTTAGATAAATAATCGTGAAGTGCACACAATGCATGAATTCTTTTCTGTTGTACCACCAGGATATAAGATCGTTGAAATGCCGTCACACGTCATTTACCTTCCAATTGCCATGAAGACAATACATCAAATTTAGCTCCGCATTGTTGATCAGGACGGTGACTTGGTGAATTTCCGAGGAGAGGTGATAACAATAGAACTACACGTCACATCCTTATCGTAATGGGTATCGTGTACAATCGCAAAGAAGTCTATATAAGAGCGTAAACATGTCGAATGCAAACCAGCTCTCAAGCAGCACGCAAGGAGCTAACACCTCAGAACGTGCTCTTCCTGACACAGCTTAGTCTGAAGATCAAACCTCGTGGAAAAAGAAACTGAAACGTCCATTCAAGATATTCATCATCTCCTTTTGTTGCAATAAAAATGGAAGAAATACTAAACATTCAAACACCAGTGAGATTTTATGAGTTTATAGTTCACTATGAGATTCACGCACATCAGCCTTACACCTCATCATCATTCAACAACAGTGATGAAATTCGAATTGCTGTCCAGCATCAAGATTTGTGTATACTACCCAGCAAGAGTTCACTGCATGTGTATGGAAGACAAACAAGGCCTGATGGAGTTACAGCTGTCACTATTACAGCACTAGTGAGCAATGCCATCTCCTATCTGTTTGATGAAGTTCGCTATAAACTCAATGGTATTGAGATTCATCGCTGCAAGAATGTCGGTCTCACTAGCACCATAAAAAACTACGTCTCACTCAGCCCTGGACAAAGGGCCTAGCCGGGTAAGCATGTAAAATCTGCCCTCGCATGTATCAAGGCCAAATTGGTACCATATATTGGCACCTATGAGTCACAAAATTCCTCTAAGTCTCAACCTCGAAAATGTATGTTTGTAGTAGTTATGGAGGGGGGAAGAAAAACCAAAAAAGTAGTTTTTCTTGTAAACAGCTTGACCGATTTTGATGAGGAAAAAATATGTTATGCAGGTCGATGGGAAGATTTAAAAAAAAAATTGAAAAAATTTTTGGATAAAAATAACAGGTCTTAAACAATTTTTGAATTTTTCAAAAAAATCTTTTGAGGTTATGTTTTATAGTGACACCCACCATTTTTTCCATGAATATTCCTTCAGATGTCCACTTCAACATATATTTTTGTCAAATTTTTTGAAGTGGTGCAACATAGTGAAAAATAATAAAAATCGTACTCGGGACACTGTGTAACTGTTTACCTTTATGGTATACTGTACTGGCCGACTATTTCTTTCAGAAACAACCCTTTTTCATCTGTCTTTCGTCAGCAACGTTCTTTTTTCACTCTATGATCTTTTCAAAAGGGTGACAATACATATGTTGAACAATAGTGCTTTCCTCTTACTTACTTGGTGCGAGACATCTTCATTTGTTCGTAATTTTAATTCGAACATAATTGTTGTTCTAGCGCCATTTCACTTTGCTATATTCATTTGTTCGTTTTCGTGATTCTACTTAGTGCACTATTCCACTCTACTGCAAAGACACCTATGATCTTACAATTCATTTCGATTTTATTATTATCGCAAGAATCTCTTGTCATCTTCATTTGTTTCC
>CAKNYM010044549.1:21433-32508 GCA_932195095.1 Andricus curvator | reverse complement strand
GATTTTATTATTATCGCAAGAATCTCTTGTCATCTTCATTTGTTTCCCGAACATAACTGTCGTTCTAGCGCCATTTCAGTTTGCGATATTCATTTGTTCGTTTTCGTGATTCTACTTAGTGCACTGTTTCACTCTACTGCAAAGACACCTATGATCTTACAATTCATTGTGATTTTATTATTATTGCAAGAATCTCTTGTCATCTTCATTTGTTTCCCGTACATCACTGTCGTTCTAGCGCCATTTCACTTTACGATATTCATTTGTCGTATTCGTAGTTCTAATTAGTATCCATACTTTTAAATACTACACTATTTTACTTTATTGCGAAGATTACTTCTGTGATCGTACAAATCATTGTGATTTTACTATTATCACAAGAATCGTTTTTTGTTTTTTATTCTTTCCTCAATCGTAATTCTCATTCTTGTGTCATTACACTCGTCGATTTTCATTTGTTTTTGTGCGATATTTTCGTTCAAGCACTGTTTTGTTCCGGATTTTTGTTTATGTGCTGTCTTAATCTGTTGAAAAGTGAACTTTTTTAGTTTGATACTTATACAGATCTTATTACTCAAATACGGCTCCATCACTGGATAAGCTTATGTGTGCTGGCTGCGATGTAATTTTGAGAAAAGCGAGGGGTAAAAAAAAGTTAGTGAATACTACGGATGAAGCGAAAGCTTTTTCCTCCTGTCTTGAACGAGTAATAGTTGTAGGTGACATTTTATGTTCTAAATGTCGACTCAGTGTTTATAGAAAAGATAATTCTGACAAAAACCTTGATTTTGAAACTGAAACAGATCTTTCTGCTTTTGAATCAACGTCTAATGACCCAACATTTGAAGTAAAATTAAAATCAAATCAAGCGGATTCTGAGATTGAATATGTAGAAATTTCGATGCAGAGATCTGTTGCTACCCACAAATGCTGCTCTTTTTGTTTTTCTTCCAATAATATAACTGTAATTCCTGTAGAAGCCCGCACGCAATGTTATTTTAAGAAAAAAAATTTCATTCCGTCTGGAAATCGATGCTGTAAAACTCATCTGATAAAAAATCGAATTTACGAGGAAGATCTTAAGCTTTTGAAAACGCATTCCAACACAACAAGGCTCACCATGTCAGAATTATCTAAAGTCAGGCCCGGACTGGCCCATCTGGAATTTGGGAGATTTCCCGGTGGGCCGCGAGCCTTGAGGGCCACCGAGGGCATACCAAAAAACAACAGTGCGGACGATATCGTTTTTTCTCTCTCTACTAATATCGGGACAGAAAGTCCTGACACTTGGGGGAAAGTAGCTCTATCTCAGTGAAAAAAATCGCACTGAATTCGCATTTAGCAGGGCTCATTCGAAATCTTCCTACCTGTTCAACGACGTTTCTCGGTGAAAAATTTGTTGTTGTTGTAGGAACAACAAATCTGAAGAAAATAACTGTTTTGGATGCCTAGATTTGGAAGGTCAACTTTCAGCTGTTCCTAGAGTCGCAAATGAATTCTAATGAATATTATTAAAAAATAACACTAATAATAATATGTATAATTTGTTTAAGAATAACTGTACTTACACATCAATAATAAGAGTGTTATAATATTTTCTAATTTGAAAAATGATATTGATTTATATATGCAAGTTAGAACTAATTGCAAGACAAGAAGAGTGATATTTTGTATGAAAGATAGTTTAAAATTATTGAAACAATTTTTAATAATTGAAACAATATTTTTCTTTGTAAATCTTCAAAATTACTATTTTATGGCATTAATAATGCAGTTGATGAATGTTGAAAGCGATATTTATGAGAGAAAACAGTTTTGCAACTATTTAAACAGTTAATAATCATTCACTTGCGCCTTTTGATAGGAAAGGTGGAGGACAAGTAATATCATGGTTTGAATAATTGCGAACTGTCTTTCACAAAATGTATCACTTTTAACATTCATTATCTGCGACATTAATTTGAGAAAAAAATAACTTTTGCGAATAATGAAAAAATTGTTTGAACAAATGAAAATAATTGAAACAATGGCGAAATATCAGAAAAAAAATATTACTTTTTACATTTGTTAATTGTGTCATTAACTCCAGAAAAAAACTTTGTACGATTTACAGGGGAAAAATTGTTGAAGTAATTGCCAAATATGCTAGGCAAAAAATATAATCCTTGAAATTCATCAACTGTATGATTTATAACGTAAATAATAACTTTTGACAATTTACACACGAAAAAATGGTTTAAACCAGTAAAATGATTTAAACAATTGAAAATTAGATCTAAAAAACTTGGAATATTGTCACTTATCAAATATAAATAAATAAACTACGTAACAATTCCAAAGATACCGTCTTTAGCATGAATTTTACATAAAACAGATATTTTGCATTTTTTTAGGCATTTTCCGGCCACAGACAAAGGGGTTGGGGAGAGGGGCGGTACCGATATAAAAAGTTATTGGATGGAAATTATTCTTCGAACATTTCTAAAGAGGTCACCAAACTTTAATTTAGAAAAAGTTAATAAAAAGTACTTCTTTTTTTTTCATTTTTTCCGAAACCAAAATTTTCCCATTTAAAACCCCATGTTATTTCCAACAGCCCCGGGGCACGGGTTAATGTTGACCGCTTTTTAAAAAAGCTTGGGAATTTATTTTTCCAGAATCGAACAAATGGGGGCGGGGGGTCAGTCCACAAAAGTCGAATTTTTATACCATCCTAATTGCACTAACATTTTAAAAACTTGGTACTTGCATATTGTACAATGGAATATTAATATATTGAAATTGATCAAATATAATGTTTTACAAAAATGCATACTATTTTGTTCTTTCCTATAATTTTGTTCTTTAGAAAGAAGTAATAGATAAAAAATTTAAGAATGAGAATGTTACTCTTTTTAACACTCTTTCCAATTAATTGAAAAAATTACGCCTTATTTAAAACCATTTACAAAAATGTAATTGTAAGTTAATCATTACTTTAGACGTAGAATAGAATTTTAGCATGTACGAGGTGTGGCTATTAAATAACGAGACTGGTGCTGCTACAGAAGAAGTACGCATGCGCCAAACATCAGCGACCGATAGCTGTATAGCCTGAAGCCTTTTTTAAAGCCTTTTCTTTCGAATGCAGTACCTCTCGCTTCTGTAAACAAATCCGTATAGCCGTAGCCTTCGTTCGCCTTAGAGTTGTTTTTTTGTTTCGCCGTGAAAATGTTAAGTGTGCCAATAGAGCAGCGAATTGTTGTGAAATTTCACATGAAACTTGGAAAAACCGCTACTAAAACTTATAATTTATTGAAAAAAGTGTATGGCAATGAATGTTTATCGTTTGCACGTGTTTTTGAGTGGTTTAAGCGTTTTCAAGATGGTCGAGAAGACATTGAAGATGATTCACACACGGGTCGCCCTTCCACGTGTTTTTTTTCGATATTCATACGATTGTGTACGTTCACTGGGTTCCTGAAGGTCAAACTATTAATCAACATTACTACCTTCACGTTCTTGCTGAACTTCGCGAAAGAATAAGGAAAAAACGGTCCGAACTGTGGAAGGACAAGTCATGGGTTCTCCACCTAGATAATACGCTAGCTCATTTCGCATTGTCTGTCAAGAGGTTTCTGGCCATGTACAGCATCCCAGTGGCACGCGTCCTGAAGGAGCTGAAAGAAGAAGACGTCCAGCACTGTTTCAAACAATGGAAGATTCGCATGGAGCGTTGTAGGGATAGAGGAGGGGTGAATATTGAAGGTGATAATAAATAGATATGTATGAAATCAAAATAAAATGTTTTACAGCACCAGTCTCGTTATTTAATAGCCACACCTCGTATAGTATACTGATATCTGAAAAGTTTCTAAAAGAAAAGGAAATTGCAACCATATGGTCAGGTTTAGTCCTAGACACCTAGACGACCTAGACCAAGACTCTGGTCTGACCTATACTCTGTATCTGTAGGGAACCGTACAGAAGCAGACCCTTTTTTTTAAGTCTTCGCAGTTGGGAGCGACTTGGTAATGGACACGCGTCACCCTTTTTTTGCACTACTATTCCCTCACGAGACTTTAGCATAGCTCATTAAAGTCCAAATTATGCGAACTCAATTTACAGGAAAATATAAAATTTTATCCACTCTTTATTGGTCCGAGCTTTATCAGTGTACTGAGCTCTTTCTTTTAAACCTTGATTCGTCTCGATATCTCCATTCAAGCCGGAGATAGTTTTTGCTTGCATTAACAATTCTGGTGACGACAATTTTCAATATTTTCAAATTTTCAAAGTTGGAATCCATTTACAAATAAGCAAGTAATCTACTTGAATTTTTTCCATTTTTTCCGGACAGTTTTGCGACATTAAGAACGGCTGAAAGTTGACCTTCCAAATCTAGGCATTGAAAACAGTGATTTTCTCCAGATTTGTTGCTCTTACAACAACAAATTCTTCACCGAGATACGAGAAACGTCGTTGAACAGGTAGAAAGATTTCGAATCAGCCTTCCTAAATGCGAACTCAGTGCGATTTTTTTTTTCACTGAGATGGAGATACATTTTCCCAACTATCAGAACTTTCTGTCCCGATATTAGTTACGTCGGCGTCAGTGCGCACGCGCCGGAAAGAAGCGCTATATACGCATGAGGGGTTAGGGGGATTATGGTTTGTCAAAAAATTAGTATATTGCTCAATATATATTATAGCTTAACAACGGGGGGGGGGGGGGGGGCAAAAAAAGGGCCGCCGACCTAAAAAATGCCAGGGCCGCATTGATGTCCCAGTGCGTCCCTGTCTAAAGTGATGGAAACTCTTTCCATCAAATGTGATTCCACATTGCTTGACAAAATCGGTGAATTCAGCCTTTCAGAAAAACAAGTGCAAGTTTTCACTGGTTTATCTTGGGGAAATCTTCTGGAGATAAAGGAAATGATGACTTCTATGCGAAATAGTCAATCTCGATATGTGATCCAAGCTCTCGTTGTATTTCTCTTCAAACTACGTACGGGAAATTCAAATAAAATCTTAGCTTCTATACTGCACATAGAAAATGAGCAGATAATTTCAGACTATTCTGCAAGTGTGGTTAAATCTTTTGAAAATGACGTTCTACCAGGTCGTTTTGGTTTGAATTCTTTTGATAGAGCTAACCTCATTCAAAATCATACGACGGAAATGGCAAAGAATTTATTTGACGCTCATAATCACTTACTATTGATTTGTGATGGTACATATGCGCGACATCAGAAAAGTACAAATAATGAATATCAAAGAAAGTCTTTCTTTGGACAAAAGAAAGTTCCCCTTTGCAAGCCTTTTACCATTTGTACGACTGATGGATATGTAGTGGATATGCTTGGACCGTATCTTGCAAATCACAATGATGCAAAAATCTTGAAAACCATTATTGAAGATGCAAATGGCTTATGCAAATTCTTGGAAAAAGATGATGTCTGTGTACTTGATCGAGGCTTTCGAGATCTAAAAAAAGATTTGGAAGATAAAAATTTCAAAGTATTGATGCCCGCATTGAAAGGTAAAAGAAAGCAACTGACAGCAGCTGAGTCCAACCAGTCCCGTTTTGTGACTAAAATTCGTTGGGCAGTAGAAGCTGTTCACGGTAATCTTAAACAGAAGTATTGGCTTTTGGATCACAAAATAGACAACAAGCTAATACTGAAAGTTGGTATCTTTTTTAGAATTCCATCATTTCTTGATAATACTTATGGTGAAAGGCTGCAATGTGACGTAGAAGCTAGAGATGAAATCTTGGAAAGAATGCATGTTCGAAAAGATGTGCAAAATACACTAGCTACTGAGGCAGAGGAAAAAGGCTGGATTCGACGAAAAACTCCCTTTCAAGCAGTCACTTCAGAAGAAATACTAGATTTTCCAGAAATGACAGAAAGAGATTTAGTGGTCTTTTTCACTGGATCATATCAGCTTTCTCAAGCTGTATCTTATTTGGCAAAAATGTTAGATATGGATGGAAAACTGGTTCTTGAGTATGCGAAAGAAGAAACCAATGTGCTTAAATTCGAGGTCCAATCACGACACATTTCTCGAACATCATACAGATGTTTTATTAGGTACAAGCCTAATAGTGTTGGAGTTTCAGGCATAACACACTATACATGTGAGTGTGCTAATGGCAGGCGAACTGTTGAACTGTTGAACCAGCTGAAATACTCAGCGATGTATTTAAAACAACAAATTATATTCCAGTGATTGATAACAACAGCGAAGAGGGTTAAAATACAATTCTTGATTTGTGAGAGGCGAGGGGACTCACGATCAAAAAGCACCCCGTATTGTGAAAGGCGAGGGGACTCGCGATCAAAAAGCACCCCGTATTGTGAGAGGCGAGGGGATTCACGATAAAAAAGCACCCCGTATTGTGAGAGGCAAGGGGACTCACGATCAAAAAGCACCCCGTATTGTGAGAGGCGAGGGGACTCACGATAAAAAAGCACCCCGTATTGTGAGAGACAAGGGGACTCACGATTAAAAAGCACCCCGTATTGTGAGAGACGAGGGAACTCACGGTCAAAAAGCACCCCGTATTGTGAAAGGCAAGGAGACTTGAGATCAAATAGCACCCCGTATTGTGAGAGGCGAGGGGACTCACGATAAAAAAGCACCCCGTATTGTGAGAGGCAAGGGGACTCACGATCAAAAAGCATCCCGTATTGTGAGAGGCGAGGGAACTCACGGTCAAAAAGCACCCCGTATTGTGAGAGTCTAGGAAAAATGTATTGTTCATAATTACATATAATTTTTATAAGTTCTAGATTTGCCAACAACGTAACTGATGAAAGACAGATGAAAAAGGGTGGTTTCTGAAAGAAATAGCCGGCCAGTACAGTATACCATAAAGGTACACAGTTACACAGTGTCCCGAGTATAATTTTTATTATTTTTCACTATGTTGCACTACTTCAAAAAATTTGACAAAAATATATGTTGAAGAGGACATATGAAGGAATATTCATGAAAAAAATGGTGGGTGTCACTATAAAACATAACCTCAAAAAAAATGTTGAAACATTCAAAAATTTTTTAAGATCTGTAATTTTTATCCAAAAATCTTTTCAATTTTTTTTAAATCGTCCCATCGACCTGCATAACATATTTTTTCCTCATCAAAATCGGTCTAGCCGTTTACGAGAAAAACTACTTTTTTGGTTTTTCTTTCCCCCTCCATAACTACTACAAAAATACATTTTCGAGGTTGAGACTTGGAGGAATTTTGTGACTCATGGGTGCCAATATATGGTACCAATTTGGCCTTGATACATGCGGGGGCAGATTTTACATGCTTACCCAACTAGGCCCAAATTTTATGGAGAATGCAGGATGGCTCGACATTCTGGAAGGAACAAAACGTCTTACCAATGACGAGGAATACTTTGATGTCACTATACCACTCAGTATGTTCCTAGGATTTGCTGAAGACTACCGAAAGATCGTTGTTAATGCAAAGCATGAACTTATCTTGACAAGATCACGCAGTGACTCAAATGCTGTTGTTCAAGCAAGACAAGCGCAGGAAACGAAGAGCAATTTAAGATCTCGATTCATAAAGTAGAGTGGATGATACCATATTTAATGGTTTCAGATCAGCAAAAGATACAGTTGCTGAACATTATTGGAAAAGATATTCTCACAACTATGAGTTTCCGCTGATGGGAATTGTATGAATACCCCCTGCTTACCACCACCTCAAGACATATATGGACTGTGAAAACGTCAACTTAGTTGGAAAAACCACGCTACATTATACTGGGTTTCCAGTCAGGTAGAAAGGATAGGCTAGCCAGATATGCTAATCGCTTCAATCACTACAATATAACCAATGTCAAGTTATTCCTCAATTCACAGTACTATCCATATGGTAATTTAAATCTGGACTTTGGTCATAATCAGTTTGCACTACTGTAAGAGATGTATGTAAACTTCCAGGCAGCCTACTATGGTAAAGAGCCTGAACCAATGTTGAAGAAAAGTGATTTCAAAGAATACGCTCCTCTCAGTGTCATTGATTGCTCAAAACAAAATGAGTTTCTCAAACAGACCTCAGTGGACGTTCGTGTGGAATTTTAATCTGCAGACAATTTTCCCGCTGAAACTGCAGCCTACTGTCTAATTATACATGACCGTATGATTCAGTACCAGCCACTGTGTGGTAGTGTTAAACAGTTGATTTAAGATGATAGTTGGGGGGGGGGTAATGTTAGTAGTGGTGGGGAGAAAAGGTATAAAGTAGATGATTTTATTAAGAGAATTCAGTTTTCATCGAAATGGAGTTCATTGTAGGCGTGCAAGGCTTCAAGAAGCCCAACAACCAGTTCGTCTTCAAGGAATTGGCTATAGTTCCCCTCCAGAAAGAGGCTCAACCTCTGGTCTACCTCTTTGAACCTCCCTGCCATTGGAACTCTCTGCCTGTCCGATACAAGAGTGAAAATTTGTGGCTGACGTGCAATTATCACAATATCGGTTGTACTTCTGGTGACATACCCTACGAGGAAGTGAGACCTATACTTCAAGATATGATACTTGGTGCTTGTGCCATTTACGTCAAAGGACTTGAAAAGAAGAAATGGTTTGACGAGTTTGAATTAAATGTACGCAATTTGGAGGATTTGGGCTGTCCTTCGCTAAAGAAATTACACAATGCAGTTTCCATCACGTGTAATCATCATACCCAGTTCTGGAATCACAACTGCGCTGTCCGAAACGTCCTGACGCTCAAGACCTGGTTCTTGACTTCTCAGGATCAGCCAACCCTCAGGATTTATGCTGGAAGGAGTGCTGACGACGATAATGCTGATGTTGTGTCTAAAGGTGTAGATAATACAGATACTTGTTTGAAAAATACAACACTTAAAGAATTTTATAATAAGTGCGAATTTCTGTTTTAATAATGTTTCTTTTATCAAATTAGATTAAGATTTTACTTTGTAAAAATAGGTTAAGTCTTTTTTCTTGAATAAATAAGAAAATCACTAAAGGTAATAAAATTGTTCATTACTTTCAAACCTATCCACTAGTTAACCATTAGTCATGTTGAAAACAAAATTTTTTCAATTTTTTAACTATTACTTTTCTGATTATTATTGATAGATGTTGCTATATAATAAATAATAATCTTATTAACAATTAAATTTTACAGCTATTACTTATACTGAGTGCCATTACTATAACTCAATAGTTTGATTTTATTGAAGCATCTAGAAGATTTGTGCGCATGTGCAACAAGTGGGGTAATATTGTAAGAGTGGGATAATGGACTATAAAAGCAGCGACAGATTGCAGTGGTTTCATTCAACAAAGTGCAGTGCAGTGCAAACGTCTTGTGACAAAGTTAAATAAGCCTTTAGAGAAGGTGGATCTTAAAAATATTAACGCAATTGGTCGAATGGATGGGGTCCTACCTACAAACAAACTATCGGAACTGACTGTAAAGAAGAAGTATGCTGTGTCCAAGATTCTAAAAGTACGAACAAAGTATGGTAATAGGATTGTGGTTGAATTCGACAATCAGTTTTCTGTATTCTTGCCTGGTAGAATCATGAAAGTCTTTGAGGAAGCATCCGAGAATACACCAGAGGAGGATAAATTTGAAAAGTTGGAGGAAGCAGTTAAGGAAAACAAACTTTACTTTTACTACCTTGGAGGATCTTGCAATCATTTTGAATTTATATATGAACATTATAATATCTTCCTGAGAAAAATGTGTTTGTGACAATATTTGTCTAAAAATAAATGTCATGTCAGTTCCACAAGAGCGTCGTCAGCGCCACCAGAAGGTTGTACGTCCGAAAAAAAAATTATCTATGGTATGGTACTCAGGAAAGGTTAGTCTAAGACGCGCTGCCAGTTTCGGTCCAGTATCATATGTTTTGAGACAAGGGGAAGACGTATTGTGAAATGAGTGTAGCCTACGCGAGTCGTTTCGAAGCCGTGTTTCTGTGCACCCATCCGAAAGGACCCAAAATGAATTACACAGCGGCTGCGCGTTATATGAAAAAGTCAAAGGACTTTGTAAGGAAGTGGGTGAAACGCTATAAAGAGGTAGGAAACGTTGACGATTTGCCAGACAGGGGCAAGACGCGTGTGACCACGAAAAAGGAGGATAAAATGATTATCCAGCTTTTATGAAATTCGCAGAAATCACGGAATTCATGGAATTCACGGAATTCACGGAATTCATAAAATTCGCGGAATTAACTAAATTTATGGAATTCACGAAATTGATGGAATTCATGGAATTCACGGAATTCATCGAATTCGCGGAATTCACGAAATTCGCAGAAATTACGGAATTCATGGAATTCACGGAATTCATGAAATTCGCAGAAATCACGGAATTCATGGAATTCGCGGAATTCATGAAATTCACTGAAATCATGGAATTCAAGGAATTCATGAAATTCACTGAATTCATGAAATTCACTGAATTCACTAAATTCATGGAATTCGCTGAATTCACTGAATTCATGATATTAATTGAACTCCATGAATTCTTTGAATTCTCTGAATTCATTAACTTTCGCAAATTCCTTGAATTCGTGAATTTCCTTGAATTTCGTGAGTTCCTTGAATTCCGTAAATTCCTTAAATGTCGTGAACTTCATGAATTCCTTGAATTGTATGAATTCCGTGACTTCCTTCAATTCCTTCAATTCCTTGAAATCCGCGAATTCCTTTAATTCCGTAAATTCCGTGAATTCCTTAAATTCCATCAATACCTTGAATTCCATCAATTCCTTGAATTCCATCAATTCCGTGAATTCCGTGAATTCTATCAATTCCGTGAATTCTATGAATTCCTTGAATTCTATGAATTCCGCCAATATCGTGATTTCCTTTAATTCCATGAAATCTTTGAATTCCTTTAATACTATGAATTTAATGAATTCCGTGAATTCCGTGAAATCCTTGAATTCCGTGAGTTCTGTGAATTCCGTGAATTCGATAAATTCCTTGAATCCCATGAATTCCTTGAATTCCATGAATTTCGTGAATTCCATGAGTTCTGTTAATTCCGTGAATTCCATGAATTCTGTTAATTCAATGAATTTCCTGCA
>CAKNYM010044547.1:46604-63592 GCA_932195095.1 Andricus curvator | reverse complement strand
TCTCTCAAACTAACTAAAAAAATTTCCAAATTTATAATTGTTCAATTTTTATTCGTGCATCAAAATTCAATAATTTCACTTACATATTAAAAATTTGTTAAATAAAACAATTAAAATTGTAATGTTCAAAGTTTTAATTTATTATTTATAAATTTATTTTGTTGTAAATTCGTCTTTATGATTGGAAATTTAATCTTTTTGGTAAAAACTGAAACTGGTTCAAAATTAATCTTTTTTTAAAGTTAATAGACTCAACTGTTTTGTTGAAAATTCATATTTTTTGTTTGAAATATCAATTATTACTTTTTTAGTTGATAATTAATTTTTTTGTTAAAAAATCAAATGCTGCGTTGAAAGTTGAACTACTTTGTGAAAAATTCATTTTTTTTTCTAAAAGATTAATTTGTTTGGTTGAAAATACAGCTACTTGCTGGCTGAAACTTGAACTACTTTATTGAAAATTCATTTTTTTGTTTGTTGAAGATTCATCTCTTTAGTTGAAAATTTCACTATTTTGTGGAAAATTTCTTTCTATTTGGCTTCATTAAACTGTTTTTTATTTTAAATTAAATTTTTCTTAATTTTTTTTCTTTCTGAACTCAAAAATCTATTTTGGTTGAAAATTCAGTTTTTGTTTGTTTGAAAATTAATCTGTTTTGGTTGCAGATTTAATTATTTTGGTTAAAAATTCATGTCTTCAGTTGAAAAATGGACTTTGTATTTTGTTGAAAATTCGTTTGTTTTTTGGCTCAAAATTATTCGATTTTCGGTTCAAAATTTATATTTTTTAGTTGAAAATTTAACTGTTTGGTTTAAAATTTATGTATTTTATAGAAAAATTGTTTTTGTTTATAAAAAATGAATGCTCTTGGTCGAAAATTCAACTGTTTTGTAGAAAATTCACAATTTGGTATTTTTTTGAAAATTCTTTTTTGGTTTTTAAAATCCAACTGTTGTTTATTTTAAATTGAAACTTTTTTTATGAAGTATCAACTATTACATGTTTCGTTGAAAATTCATCTTTTTAGGTTGAAAATTCAACTCCTTGGTTGAAAGTTGAACTACTTTCTTAAAAGTTTTTTTTTTTCTTCAAGATTCATAATTTTAGTTGGAATTTCGTATTTTTAAATTAAAAAGTTATTTTTTCAACTGAAAATTCAATTGTATTGTAGAAAATTCGGTTTTTGCATTCAAAAATAATTCTCCCAAATGAAAATTTAACCATTACATTTTTGGTTAAAATTGATCTTTTTAGTATAAAAATGCAATTATTTAGTTAAAAAGTTTTGAAATGAAACAAATATAAAAATTTTCAAATAAAATTTGGACGAACATCACATTCATTGTTCAAACTATTTAGTTGAAAATTTATGGGATTTTTTGGAAAATTCGTCTTTTCAATAGAAAATAAATCTTTATGGTTGAAAATTCAACTATTTGGTTACAGATTTATGTATTTTGTTGAAAATTCGTATTTTCTGGTAGAAAATTAATCTTCTTGGTTGAAAATTCAACTATTTTAATAAAAACGTATGTATTTTGTTAGGAATTCATTTTCTTAAAATAAGCTATTATTTAATAAATATACGCATTATTATTCTATTTCTCACCTTGCATTACAAATTGCGTAATTTGTCACTAAGTGAAAAGTGGAAAAAAAGTTTAAAAGTTTAGAAAAAACCAAAACTTTTTAGCACTTATCTAAGATAAGATGATTATAAACAATAATAAATTGTTTGAACAACTATTTTTGCTAACTTGCACATTTCAGAAAAAAAAACACAAGTTTCTAGCATTATTCCAATTGAATATTATTGAAAATAATAATAAATTCTTGAAACAATTGATTTTAGTAACTAAAATTAATTATTTACATCACTCTAATTAAAAATTGGACAAAAAGTGTAAAGTAAAAAAAAACTGCAATTGAATATTGAACGAATAGTGGAAATTTTTGGAAAAAAACGCGACTTTCTAACTTTATTCTAAGAGCAAATTGCTAAAAACAATCGTAAATTGTTTAAACCATCAATTTAAACATCTAGTTATCAGTATAAAGTAGTATTTTATGCATTAGAAACAATTTGCATAAAAAACCCACAAAAAATCATAATTAGCGCCAAAAACTATTTTATAAAATTTATAAAATAATGTTTTATTCATATTATATGGCTGATTGTGAAGATAAATGTTGAGTTTCAACTCGATTCAGCTAATATTGACGATTCTGAATAAAATTTACAAAAACGTCTTTTTTTTCTTATGGGAAATACGTGTTAAACTTAATGGGGCTTGCACCACCTCAAAATAAACAAAAAAAAATGGTTTTATTTTTGTGTGGATTCGAACACATTTCCTGGCGATATGCATGAAAATTTGAGAAAAAAAATTTTGGTTCACCCTACTCTACACTGTTAGAAAAATCTGTACTAGATTTAGTATACATGTAATGGAAGCAAGAATGCACAACATGAAATTAAATGTAGTATACCAGCTTACAGTAAATTTAGTATATGCATATACTGAATTTAGTATGCACGTACATGAAAATTAGTATACGCGTATACTAAATTCAGTATAAATGTATACAAAATTTAGTATACGCATATACTAAATTCAGTATACGCATTCCGTATCGCGTGGGTTCCGTCTTCATCATCTGTAAACATGATCAGATGAAAAATGAAATTAAAGAACAAAGTTTTAATTTTAAAATAATCATATCGTTAAGTTACATTTCCGTTGATAAATTGAACAAACCTTTTAAAGAGATTTCTTCGCAGATCCTCGCAGAAAGAAGCCGAACCTTTTACAATTACAAGGGACTCAAACAAATGCAGCGGCGTATGAGCCTGCTATCGGCCACGTTGCCCGACTCGCGTAAATCGAAACGCGCTTGCGCAGCTGAATGTAGTAAACACGTATATGAATTTTAGTATACAGAAACTATGAAATTCATATACGTGAAAGAAACTTACTGTACACTTAATAAATTTAGTATACATATAGCTTCAGAAAAGAAACTTAGTATACGTAAGTATACTAAAATTACAAAGTGTAATGAATTTAGTAAACGTATAAGAAATTTAATATGCCCATGTAGACTAAAATTGCAAACATTTCTAACAGTGTACATGCCAAAGCTGGGATCACTGGGCAAAGACACCAGGCAAAAAGCTATACGAATACAATTGTACTGGGAAGGAATTGGGGAATATAATATTTCAGAATATTTGTGAATATTTAAGAAGTCTTCGGAATATGTAGGAATATGAGGGAATATCAAGAATATCTGGGAATATTTCGTGAGTGTACCAGGAATATCGGACTGGTCGACCCCTCGAAATTTTCTGATTGATGCATCAATCATTCTCATTCTCCGGTCTCTCATTTTTCTTGTGACTCAAAAAACACCGAATCGGCGTACTTTTGATGATCGGCGTTTTTCTGTGATAAACAAAACTGGATTTTGTTCCGGGTAATTAGAGGTAAAGATTACACTGAAAATGGTTTAAAGATTACGCTTTTTTTTTTGTAAGAATATGCGGATGATCCCTGAGGACAATATAGATTTGAATTCAGAGAGAGATATTAAAATTCGCTGTAAAGTCAAGCCTAAGGATGAGCGACAAATTGCTTCTAGCAGCATGTCTGCTTTCACATAGAAATTACACCCACGTGATTTTCATCTTGCAAAACACTGTGCGCGGCATAATCGAGTAGAATCTCTTTACGGAGGATGTAAGACATCTGACAATCAGTGATGGTGTGAAGAGGTCGGTGTCTTTCTCACCAAAAGAGTCTCATCTCACTCGTCGTTCATAAGTTCATAGCTAGGACATGTAGGACAGTCAGCCATTCCATTTGGTCGAGTGGCGCAGTAAGGATGCATTGTCAAGACTCAAGACGAGACGAGTGGGTGTTGGCGGGGTTTGATTCATTTGTGAGAGTCAGCGAGTCAGCTCTCTCGTGACTGCAAGCCCACAATATCGTGTCCTTACCTTATTACTATCAACCTGGTTGGTACCTCGTTCTATAAACTGGTATAAGGGCATGGGTTGCCAGGCGAGACCGCACTGAAATGGGACTGGATTTGACTGGATTCTATGCTACGAATAACCAAGACAAGACACCAAAAAGAGTGTTGACCTTAATGCAAGTGATTCTCATCACAATCATATAGGATTTGAACATTTTTAAGAAGAAAATTTAAGAATTTTAAATTAGATGAAAATCAAATTCAAAATCCCATTTAACGTCCAATAATCAAGTTGATGTATAGAATTCCTGAAAATAAAACAAGAATTCAACGATCAAATTTGGACAAACACCACAAAATGCTCGTATTGCAATTCCTAAAAACAAAACAAAAATGTTTCTTTGCACAAAAATAAAAAAGAGTCTTGTCTTGTCATTTTTCTTTCCTCTTTTTTATTTTTGTGCAAAGAAAAAAACATCAGATTTCCTTAATCGACGATTTTTAAACGATGATAAAAAACATGGGAACAAACTTTCTATTTTGATTGATCAACAAACTAATATTCAAGAGCAAAATTTAAATTTACACAAGATTTTTGAAAAAGATGATAAGGATCCTTGGTTTGTAAATTTGGCAAATATTCAAATTCCTGATTCAGTTACAGATATTCTCAGATTAGGTAAAGGTTTTAGTAACCATGTGATAAAAAGTAAATCGAAACAAATGATGGAAATAGTCAAAGATGTTGAATGAAGTATCCACAAAATTCCAATATTACACCGAGAAAAAAATATTCTTCGTCTCAGAGTATTCCTCTTATCTTGATGCAATTTTTCGTCTACAATATGGTATGAAAAGTATTCCTCTTAATTTGAAAGGATTGTTTTCTCTTGAAGAGGATTATTCTCAAATAAAGAGGATCCTCTTAAAGAAAGAGGAAAAATCCTCTGAATTGAAGAGGATCCTCTAATTCGTTTGAAATGCAATCCTCTCATTACGAGAGTATTTCATCTACTTCTAAATATGCTAGATTATAGGTTAGGTTTTTTTTCTTCACATACATACATATACATTTTCAATGAAAATAATATGGAAATTTATTCAAATTACTTACTACTGATCAATATTAATACAATTAATTAACTCATTATAATACTTGATGTGTGTGGCCTCTTCCAGTGTTCAATTTATTGATATTTATTGTTAAATCAAAGCATTTCGAATCAGGTCTGAATCCTTATCAAGATTATTTTTATTTTGCGTTAAACATTATCGAATTTATTGCATTGAAGATTATCGAATTTCGCGGTGACGAAACGTTCTTTTCGAATTTACAGACTTTAATTGTTCTAAGAAAACCGCCAAATCACCAACCTGTTCTATAATTTTGGTTAATAGAAGCGGCATTTTTGCCATTATTTTTAATTTTTTGTTACTTAATACATTGTTCTCTGAAAAGGAAGAACAGCAAACATAAAAGAGTAATGCATGCGAGTATTGTTATATGGGAATAGAGGAAAGAACATTATATAGCAATGAAGAAATCATACAATTTGTACACCACATGCATAAAGAAATGCATAATCCAAAAATTCACTTACTTTCGAACGACTGCGCACATACATGCTGAGGTCCAAATTTTTTAACAGTGAAATCAGCTCTTCATCCATTTTTTTTTAAGTAATAATTCAGTGCATCCTTAAAAATCCACCGCACTCAAAACCGACCGACACTAAACAAGTTAGGTTATTACGCTTAATTAACTCCGCATGCGCAAGCTCTGATCTGAGAGTAATTCCTCTACAAATTAGAGAATTATACTCAATCTGAGGGGAAAATGCAAAAGTCTTCCTTTTCCATATCACCCCTCAAAAAAAGAGGAAAATCCTCTAATTTCTAGAGGAATATTATATTTTTGAGAGGAAAGTATGAGAGGATTGAAGAAGAGGTGTTTTCCTCTCAAATTAAGAATATTTTTTTCTCGGTGTAGATCAACAGGATTTCCGAAACAAGGTTTTACACTTGTCAAAGAGCTTTGTCGATAAAAATTGTTTGCACATTAGTAGTATTGATCGTAAAGTTTCTGAAGGTTTCAGGATAACAAAAGATTTCCTTAAAACCAACCCTGATATAATTTGCATGAATGCTGATAAAGGCAATATTACTGTTTGTATGAAGAAATCAGATTATATTAGGGATATGGAGGATTTACTTTCCAATCGTGATAACTTTGACTTATTGACTGAAAATCCGTTGAAACAATTAAGAAGAGACACTTTCAAGATTCTAGACAATTGGAGATGTTATGGTTTGAGAAAGATTCATAAAGATGGCTATCCTTTGAGATTGGTTATTTCATCTATTAACACTCCCACGAAACTTTTCGAACAAAACTTTAATTTGATACTTAAAGACTCAATTACAACTTACAAATACAATATTAAAAATAGCTGGAAATTCCAAAAAATTATTCAAAAAACTGTTCCTGATGACCATGTAATGATTTCTTTGGATGTTGTTGCAATTTTTCCAAGTATACCCCTTGAATTGGTTAAACAGGCAATTTTAAAAAGATGGGATGATATAAAAACACGTACTCGATTAAGTCAAAAAGATTTTATTGAAGGGATAGTCTTCATGATGAACTCAACTTATTTTAAATTCAATGGATCTTTTTATAGGCAAAAATTCTGTACTCCCATAGGTTCAGTCATTTCTCCGATTTTAGCAGAAATAGTTATGGAAGATTTGGAGGTCTTTGCTTTCAAGAAGCTGGATTTTGTTTTGCCCTTTTACTTTCGGTATGTTGATGATACCTTATTATATGTTCCTCTAGCAAAGTTACAGGCAGTTTTTGATGCTTTCAATAGTTTTCATTCAAAACTTCAGTTCACCCATGAAATAGAAAACAATAATAGAATCAGTTTTTTTGACGTAGAAGTAATTAATGGTCAGGATGGTAATATTATTACCAATTGGTATAGGAAAAGTACATATTCGGGTAGAATTTTTAATTTCTTTTCGGCTTATCCTTTTCAAAACAAAATTGCAGTAATCAAAAACTTAGTTGACAGAGCTCTAGGTTTGTCCCACATTTCATTTCACAAAGAGAATTTGAATATTGTCAGGAATATCCTTTTTCTTAATAATTACCCACAAAAGTTGATTGAGCAACATATCACAATTAGAATTCAACAAATCAAAAATAAACCAAGTAACATTTTATCTACAGATAATCAGAAAGAATTGAAAGAATATAGTTCTTTCAATACTTTTGTTCCTCCTTTTTTTGGTCAAATTTCGAAAACTATTGAATTTATGTTAAAATAATTTATAAATTTACTCAATTTTACATAATTCAATTGATTTTTTTTTGATTTTTTAAAAGTTTTTATATAATTGTTTCTGCAGATTAATTGATAAAATGACCAAAGTATTCGAAATATTTTAAGGTATTTTTCAAATTCCTTGGCATTTTCTAGAGCTTAACAAAATTTCAAGGTATTTCAAAGGATTTTAAAGGATTGGAAATATTTGAGGAAATTTTAACGATTCTCAGAAATTTTTTATTTATTTCAATAGTTTGAAGGGATTTCAAAGACTTCGAAATATTTTAAGGTATTTTAAAAGATTCCAAGGCATTTTCAAGAGATTTAAATAATTCCAAGGGTCTTAATAATTTTATGGAATTTTAATATTTTAATTGATTTCAAAGAATTTATTCACAAGAAGTGAGGAATTTCGTAAGGTTTCAAAGATTTTAATAGATTTTCCAATATTTTTTGCAATTCATTTGGAATTCGCCCTGAATTCTTATTAATTTATCCTGAATTCTTTTAAATCCTATTGAATTCTTCTAGATGTACTAAATTTTACTCAGGTCAATGGATTTTTTAAAAGTTTTTCTTTAATTTTTCCAATTCATTTGAATTTTTTAAAATTGTTTTGTAGTCATTAGTTTTTTTTTTTAGTTAGAAAGTAATAGGGTTTCAAAGATTTGAAGAGATTTGAAATTATTTTTTGAAATTCATCCTGAATTTTTTTAAATTCTTTGGGTAGAGAATTCAACTATTTCGTTAAAAATTCATCCCTTTTGGTTGAAAAAATTCGTCTTTTTGGATGAAAAATTCAATTTTGTTCGTAGAAACTTATTTTTTGTAAAAAAATTCATATTTTGATCTTGAAAAGTCAACTGGAATCTTTTCTTGATGAAAAATCAACTATTTTTTAAACATTTGTTTTCTTTTTAAATAAACATTCATCTGTTTTAAGAGAAATTTCATCTTTTTTTGATAAAAATGTAACTATTGGGTAGAGAATTCAACAATTTTGTTAAAAAGTCATCCTTTTTGGGTAAAAATTCGTCTTTTTGGTTTCAAAAATAACAATTTTTTTTCGTAGAAACTTATTTCTTCGTTAAACATTCATATTTTGATCATGAAAAGTCAACTAAAATCTTTTTTAACTTCATTCATCCGCTTTGGTAGAAATTTCTTTTTTTTATGAAAATGCAACTTTTTTGTTAAAAATTATTCTTCTTTGCTTGAGTATTCAACTATTTTATTTGAAATATTTGGTTGAATCACTTTGTTAAGAAATCATTTTTTTTTTTGAAGAGTTATATTTTTAGTTGAAAATTCATCTCTTTGGTTGAAAGTTTAACTATTTTGTTGACAATTAATCTTTTTAAATTGAAAATTAAACTACTTGGGTAAAAGTCAAACTACATTGTTAAAAATTTATTTTTTTGATTGAAGGCTTCTGTCTTTGGTTAAAAATTTAACTATTTAGTGGAAAAGTCTTTTGGTTTGGTTTAAAATGAATTTTTTAACTGAAAATGTAACTTTTCCACTTTTTTAAGATTGATCTGTTTTAGTTGAAAATTCTCCTTTTTTGGTAAAAAAAAAATATAATTTTCTTGGTTTAAAATTTCCCTTTTGTTGGGTAAAAATGCATCAGTTTCGTCGAAAAATAATTTTTTAAAATTTTCTTTCTTCAGTGAAAAATCTTTATTTGTTGAAAATTCGTCTTTTTGGGTTTAAAAAACTTTTTTTTGTATAAATTTCATGTTTTTTGATTGAAATGTAAACTATGACACTTTTTGTTGGGAATTTTTATTTTCACGTTGAAAATTCATCTATTATGTTAAAAATTTAATTATTTTGTTGAAAATTCAAGTATTTTGTTGAAAAGCCATCTTTTATAGTAGAAAAGACATTTTTTTGTTTAAAATAAATTAATAAATTTTACATTTGTATCTGAAATACTGTTTCATTCCGTTTATAAAAGATTCTATGTTAAAAGTATTTTAAGATTATAATGCTGGTATTTGAATATTAATGATCAAGGAAAATGTAAAATTAGAGAAGGAAAAATAAGGGAATTTTGAAAATGAAGTTCTCGGATACCCTGCCTAATTATTCTACTAGCGTTAACTAGGAAAACATTTTTGGAAACTAAAAATTACGTACAGAAAGAGTGCTGTGGGGGGGGGGGGGATTTTTTGTTACAGGAGGGGGGGGGGTCTCAGTGAGGGCCTATAATCCATTACGTAATTTAAGTGCGGCTCCTTATTTCAATTAAAATTGAAATGGCTGAAATTTGAAAAGTATAATTATTAATTTGAAGGTTTTTAATTTTTAGACTATGCCAGTCTACTTGAAATAATTGAAATTTCCAAGTGTTTGAGTATAAAAAAGTTTTAATGGCACAATTCTTGGTGACTAAACTTCACTTTGAGTGAAAAAAATTTCACTTTTTAAGTGAAAGAACGAGAAGGGGAAGTTTCTTGAAAACAGGGGAAAAAGGATGAATTCTTTGAAAAAGGGGAAAAACACCTTTAACTGCAAAAAAACGAAAAATGAGTTTTTTATATCGTTGGAATCGTGAAAAAAAGATACACCTGTTTATTAAAATAATTTTGTTAAATTGTTAATAACTTTAAAAATAATTATTGCATAATTTTTGGAAAACACCGTTAAATGCAAAGATTGGCGAGTTGTGATTTGAGAGAGAGCCGTAACTGACCGTTAACTGCAGACGTAAATCAGAGACGACTAAATACGTGACGTCAAAATTTGAGAAAACGCCGTAACGGGCAGTTACGGACTTTACCAAAATTATTGGACGGCGATTTCGAGCCTTCGTGATTTCGGACAGGTCCGTAAGTGCTTACGGCGTTCTCCAGAATCATCAAACCCCGAGAAAAAAGGTTTGTGATTCGAGAAACGCCGGAACTGCACTTATTATTAGTTAGTATATTCTTTTGCCGTGAACGGCGTTCTCTCAAATCAGGCCTATTTCTGAGGTCCGTAATTCGAAGAGAGCCGTAACTGCCCGTTACGGCGTTTTCTCGAATTTCAGCATCCCAATCAACACCCTTAACTGCATTTTAGATCATTAATCAACATTTTTTAACAAGTTTTCTTGCAAAAATGAAAAGATCGTATGGAAATTAGTCAAGAACAACAACAAAAATGCAATAAATTAAGAATCCGCGATACACGCGAATAAAGATTCGAACAGTTTTCGTCGATTTTCTCGGCTTCGTTCATTTTGCAGTTAACGGTGTTTTCCCAAATCACGGCAAAACAGTCATACAGAATTTTATAAACTTCAACTTCAGTTTATCAAAAATTTCCTGACTCTTTCAGCTTTTCCCTGACAGTCCCTGACTTTCCAGAATTCCCTGACCCGTAGCAAAGCCTGGATTATAATCGAAGTCACAAGTAATACTAATGCGAGCATCATCGAGTGACGGAAAACCGGTTAATAGAAGAGCTAATAATAGAAAATCGGTTCTCTATTTTCCTTGAAGCCGTGGCTTTTTGCAAATTACGTTTTACGGTTTTTACAGTAAATATACTTTTTACTGATCGGAACCTTGTCGCTCTTGTCTATAAGATTTGTAGAATAATAAACTTGTTTCTTGTTGGTTTGCTCTTATTTGTCGCGGCGAATAATTTATTATCACTCAATCCAGTTTGGACATCCGGCTCCCTTAAGCGACTAATTCACGGCCACGTCGAGAAAAGATTAAAAGGGCGCCTTCTCAACACATTTTGCAGACATGCGCTTTTATTTACACTGCAGAAATAGCAGTGCACGTGTGTACCATTTGGCTGTGGGCCATTTCTTCACGCCTTCCTACCATTTGCCGAGGCTTTGTCTCATTTCGAGAAAGTGCCAAAGGGCCATTCAAAAAACTACCAACATGTTTCGTTTCTGCAGTTCCAACTTGCAAATTATTCTCACATTTATTTTGAGCTTATTGCCTGTGATCGTCTTCGATTTTATTTTATTTGATTTTATTTTATTGGGAAATTTAGCGCGCAGACAAATCCTATATTAAAAAGCGCATAGCGCCATTTTCGATTATTTCTCGAACCATCTCGAAATTATTCGAAACAAATTGAAACTATTGTTGTCGGGAAACCCGTGTTCGTGATTGAATGAAGTTTTATTTTTTTTTTTTAATTTAAAAATAGAGTGTGCAAACTTCAGGTTTATGAGAAATGTAAGGTTGCCTAAATAATATATAATCAATAATAATAATAATCAATGTATTTTTGAAGATTTCAAAAATGAAGAAGCTTTTTAAGAATTTTAAAAGGTTTCAAGATAATAAAAACATGTCTTAAAACTCCTGGGTAAATGTAAACTGATCTTTTATTTTTAAAATAATATTTAAGAGAAAATTGACAAAGATTTCAAAAGATTCTAAATTATTTTTTAAAATTTCGAAAAAGAATGGGAAAGATTTTTAAGGAAAATCTTTCAATTAGCAAGATTACAAAGATTTATAAAAAATGCGAATAAGTTTAAGTGTTTGAGACATTTCGAAATTTTAAAAATATTCAAAATTAATTTGAAAGTTGAAAATATTCCAAAAGTTAAAAAAATGTATATTTTTGAATATTTGGAAAAAAAATTTGAAGCTTCTTAAGGATTTTGAAAGGATTCACTATAATAAAAAAAATTTCTTAGAATTCATGGCAAAATTTGAACTGATTTTTTATTTTGAAAAAGTAATTTTGAGAGAATATTTAAAAACATTTTAAAATATGACAACAGATTTTAAAAGATTAGAAACGATTTCTGAAATCTTCATAACAGATTCTGGAAAACTGTAAAGCAATTTTCGAATAATTTTAAAAGATATTTAGAAGGTTTAAAAGTTTTGGAAATAGTTGAAAAAGTAATTTGAAATTTTAAAATATTTAAAAAATTGCTTAAAAAATGTAAATTTTGGAAGATTTCGAAAAAAATGTTGAAGCTTTTTAAGAAGTTTAAAAGGCTTCAAGAAAATAAAAAAACTTCCTTACAATTCCTGGGAAAATTTAAACTGATTTTCTATTTAAAACAATTAATTTTAAGATAATATTTTTTAAAAAATTTTAACATTTCCAAAGATTTCTAAAATTGTCAAAATAGGATCTGGAAGATTTGTAGGCAAGTTTTTTAATTTTTCAGAATTGCAAGACAAATTTTGGAAGAATTTTAAAAGATATTTAGAAGGTTTAAAAGTTTTGAAAATGGTTAAAAAATGACTTTAAGTTTGGAAAGATTTCCAAAAATTTTTAAACAAAATGTGAATTGAAGATTTCAAAATAAAAACTCGAATCTTTTTAAGAAGTTTGAGAGGTTTCAAGAAAATGAAAAAATTTCTGAAATTTTTAATTACTTTTTATTTTGAAAAATTAATTTTAAAAGAAAATTTAAATAGGTTTCAAAAAATTTCAAAACATTTCTACAAATGTCGAAAAAAATGTGAAAGATTTAAGGGAAATTTTTTTTATTTTGAATGATTTTTCAAAATTTTAGGAATATTTCAAGTCAATTTAAAAAATATTTATCTTCCAAACTTCTAAAAGTCCTAAATATCTTTCAAACTGACTCGAATTTTTCCTAAAAATTTTCAAAATCCTGAAAAATAAAAAATATATACTTTTTTTACATATCTGGAAGCTTCAAAAAAATTTTGAATTTTCTCAAGAATCTTAGGAAATTTATATATTTATTTAACTTTAAAAACAAGTGAACAAATAAACTTAAAAAATAAATGTTTGGCAGAGATCTTTATTTCGAATTTTAAATTATTTATCCCCTAAAAATAATAATTTGAGTGAATATTTTTTCTTTCATGGCTGGAAAATATTTTTAAGATGAAATTTGAACTATTTGGTTGCAAATTTGTCTTTTTGGATTGAAAATTAATTTGTTTTTGTTGAGGATTCCACTATTTGGTTGATAATTTATTTTTTTTACTAAAAATTCATTATTTTAGTCAAAAATTCATCTCTTTGGTTGACAATGTCAATATTTCGTTGAAAATTCGTCTTTTTTGGTAGAAAATTCATCCATTTCATTAAAAATTCATATTTTTATGTTCAAAAATTGAACTGTTTTGTAGAAAATTTGTCTCTTTTTTAAAAAACTTAATCTTTTTTGGCTTAAAATGCAACTGGTGAAAATTAATTTTTTTGGGGGGATTCAGCTATTTTGTTAAAAATTTGTCTTTTTTCATGAATTAAACTATTTTTCATCTAAAATTAAAATATTTTGTGGTTTAAATATCATTTATGTTATCTACATAATATATTCAATAATTTAATAATAATAATCAATGGAACAAACATCTTTAACACTTTGAAACACAAAATTTAATTTTGTCTTTTTAGGAAATATAACATAGAATTCAAGTATCTGTTAATTGCTTAAGTTTTCCTAATTTTTTAATTACAAATATTTTAAACACACTATAATTTTCAACAGTTCAGAAAAATTTGTTAAATTTATTTCAAATTTTTGATTCAAGGTTTTGATTAAAATTTGTGTTTATTGTTGATCCACAAAATTAAGCCCCTATTTCGATATTTATAAAAATATGCATGCGCGCGCGTAGCGCGCTTTTGCTACTTGTCCAATTATTAAAAAGCACATGGCGCCATTTTCGATTATTTCTCGAACCATCTCGAAATTACTCGAAACAATTTGAAACTATTGTTTTCGGGAAACCCGTGTTTGTGATTGGATCAATCTTTAATGTTTTTTGCCATTTAAAAAAAGAGTCTGCAAACTGCAGGGACATGAGAAATGTAAGGTTATCTAAATAATATATATTCAATAATAATAATAAATATATTTTTGAAGATTTAAAAAATGAAAATTTTTTTTAGAATTTTAAAAGGTTTCAAGATAATACAAAAATTTCTTTAAAATCCTGGGAAAATGTAAACTGGTTTTATCAAAAGATTTTTAATTATTTTATAAAATTTCGAAAAAGAATGGGAAAGATTTTCAAGCAAAATCTTGCAATTAGCAAGATTATAAAGATTTATAAAAAATGCGAGTAAGTTGAAGACATTTCGAAATTTTGAAAATGTTCAAAATTAATTTAAAAGTTGAAAATATTTCAAAAGTTTAAAAAAAATGTACATTTTTGACTATTTGGGGGAAAAAATTGAAGCTTCTTAAGAATTTTGAAAGGATTTACGATAATGCAAAAATTTCCTTACAATTCATGGAAAAATTTGAACTGATTTTTCATTTTGAAAAATTAATTTTAAGAGAATATTTAAAAAAATTTTTGAAGATTACAACAAATTTTTAAAATCGTCATAACAGATTCTGGAAGATTTTAAGGCAATTTTTGTAATTTTTCAGAATTGCGAGAAAATTTTTGGAAAAATTCGAATAATTTGAAAAGAGATTTAGAAGGTTTAATTAATTTTTAAAGAAAATTTGAAAAAGTTTCAAAATATTGCAAATTATTATTATAATTTCAATATATTTCTACAAATTTCGAAAATATCTGGAAGATTTGAGGGCAATTTTTTTAATTTTGAAAGATTTTTCAAAATTTTAGGAATAGTTCGATTCAATTTAAAAAAAAAACTTCTAAAAGTCCTAAATGTCTTTCAAACTGACTCGAATTTTTCCTAAAATTTTTCAAAACCCTGAAAATAAAAAGTATATACTCTTTCGACATATCTGAAAGCTTCAATAAAAATGTTGAATTTTCTCAAGAATCTTAAGAAAATTATATATTTATTTAACTTTAAAAACAAATGAACAAATAAATTGAAAAAAGAAATAATGTTTATTCGAAATTTTTATTTTGTATTCTAAATTATTTATCCCCTAAAATAATAATTTGTGTGACATTTTTTTTCTTTCATGACTGAAAAATCTTTTTTAGTCAAAAGTTGAAGTATTTGGTTGAAAATTCGTCTTATTGGTTTGAAAATTAATCTGTTCTTGTTGAGGATTCCACCATTTTGATGAAAATTTGTGTTTCCCGGTTAAAAATGCAACTGATTGAAAATTAATCTTTTTTGGTCGAGGGTTCAACTACTTTATTAAAAATTCATTAAAAAAACATAAAAATACATCATTTTAGTTAAAAATTCATCTTTTTGTGATTGACAATGTCACTATTTCGTTTAAAATTCGTCTTCTTTGGTAGAAAATTCATCTATTTCTTTCAAAATTCATATTTTCGCGTTAAAAAATTGTACTGTTTTGTAGAAAATTCGTCCCTTTTTGAATAAACGAAATATTTTATGGTTAAAAATTCAACTGGTAAAGATTAATCTTTTTGGGTCGAGGGTTCAACTACTTCATTAAAAATTCATTAAAAAAAAATACATCATTTTAGTTAAAAGTTCATCTTTTTGTGATTGACAATGTCACTATTTCGTTTAAAATTCGTCCCTTTTTGAATAAAAGTAATCTTAAAATGGTTAAAAATGCAACTGGTGAAAATTAATTTTTTTTTTTTTTGAGGATTCAGCTTTTTTTTTTTAAATTCGTCTTTTTGGCATGAATTCAAATATATTTCTTATTTAAAATTAAAATCATTTTTTGTTGAAAAAAATAATTTGGAATTTACGAAATATTTAAAAAATTTTCAAACAAAATGTAATTTTTTGAAGATTTCAAAAAAACTTTCGAAGCTTTTTAAGATGTATGAAAGGCTTTAAAAAAAAATTCTTGAGATTCTTTGGAAAATTTTTAATAACTTTTTATTTTGAAAGATTAATTTTTAAGACAATTTGAGGGCAATTTTTTTAATTTTGAAAGATTTTTCAAAATTTTAGGAATAGTTCGAGTCAGTTTAAAAGATATTTAAGTATCTTCTAAACTTTTAAAAGTCATAAATATCTTTTAAACTGATTCGAATTTTTCCTAAAATTTTGCAACATCTTGAAAAAAATTATACTTTTTTAACATATCTGAAATCTTTAAAAATTGTTTGGTAAGAAAGGTGTCCAGGATTTTGATATACAAAATGTAAATTTGTAGATTTTTGAAGATTTCAAAAAAGGGAGAAGTTTTTTTAAGAATTTTACAAGGTTTCAAGATAATATAAAATTTCTTAACATTCCTGGGAAAATGTAAACTGATTTTTTATTTTGAGAATAAATTTGAAGAGAAGATTGACAAAGATTTCAAAAGAGTTTAAATTATTTTATAAAATTTCGAAAAAGAATTGGAAAGATTTTCAAGCACATTTTTGACTATTTGGAAAAAAATTGAAGCTTCTTAAGAATTTCGAAAGGATTCACGATAACAAATACATTTTCTTAGAATTCATTGGAAATTTTGAACTGATTTTTTATTTTGAAAAATTGGTTTTAAGAAGATATTTAAAAACCTTTTAAAAGATGAAAAAAGATTTCTAAAATCGTCATAACAGATTGTAGAGGATTTTAAGGCAATTTTTGTAATTTTTCACAAATTTCAGAAAATTTTTTGAAAAATTCGAATAATTTTCAAAGATATTAAGAAGGTTTAAAATTTTTTGAAATATATAAAAAAAATCATTTGAAATTTGAAAATATTTCAAAAAACTTTGAACAAAATGTAAATTTTTGAAGTTTTCCAAAAAAATTTTGAAGCTTTTGAAGAATTTTAAAAGGCTTCAAGAAAATAAAAAAACTTTCTTAAAATTCTGGGATAATTTAAACTTATTTTTTATTTAAAAAAATTAATTTTAAGACAATAT
>CAKNYM010044547.1:35018-46504 GCA_932195095.1 Andricus curvator | reverse complement strand
AAGAATTCGAAGAATTTTAAAAGATATTAAGAAGGTTTAAAAGTTTTGAAAATAGATAAAAAAATGATTTTAAGTTTGAACAGAATTCCAAACATTTTAAACAAAATGTAAATTTTGGAAGATTTCGGAAAAAAAATTCGAAGCTTTTTAAGAAGATTGAGAGGTTTCAGGAAAATAAAAGAATTTCTTGAGATTCCAGGGAAATTTTTTAATTACTTTCTATTCTGAAAAATTAATTTTTAAAGAAAATTTGAAAAAGTTTCAAAATATTATTATAATTTCAAAATATTTCTACAAACTTCGAAAATATCTAGGAGATTTAAGGGCAATTTTTTTAATTTTGAAAGATTTTTCAAAATTTTAGGCATATCTCGAGCCTGTTTAAGAGATATTTATCTTCCAGACTTCTAAAAGTCCTAAATATCTTTCAAACCGACTCGAATTTTTCCTAAAATTTTTCAAAATCCTGAAAAAAAATGTTTAAAAAAATGTACATTTTTTAAAAGATATTCTGAAGATTTAAATGTTTTGGGAATGATTGAAAAATAATTTGAAAAGATTTACAAAAATTCAAAACGAAATGTAAATTTTTGAAGATTTTGAAAAAATTATCGAAGCTTCTTATGAAGTTTGAAAGGATTCAAGAAAACAAAAAACTTTTCTGGAGATTCCTAGGAAAGTTTTTAATGTCTTTTTATTTTGAACAATTAATTTTTAAAGAAAATTTAAACAGGTTTGAAAAAATATCTATAAATGTCGAAAAAAAATCTTAAAGATTTAAGGGCAATTTTTTTCATTTTGAAAGATTTTTCAAAATTTTAGGAATAATTCGAGTCAGTTTAAGAGATATTTATTTTAAAAAGTTCCAAAAGTCCTGAATATCTTTTAAACTAACTCGATTTTCTTCTAAAATTTTGAAAAATCCTATAAAATAAAAAAATTATACTTTTTCGACATATTTATATTTTCCACTATTTTGTTAAAAATTAAATCATTTTGCTGAAATTTCAACTATTTTGTTAAAAAGTCATCTTTGCAGAAAATTCAACTCTTGTTAAAAATTCTTCTTTTGAGATAGAAAATTTGTCCTTTGGCACTGAAAATTCATCTTTCTTGGTAGAAAAGTTCTTGGTTGAAAATTCAACTGTCTTCTAAAAAATTCTTCTTTTTGGTTTAAAACTATTTTGTTAAGAATGCAACTGTTTTTGTAGAAGTTAAAACGGTCAGGGAAAATGAAAAATTGATCAGGAAAAGTCAGGGAATTTTGAAATCGGGATTTTGTAGCAACCCTGTTTATTTTCAATGCTGAATTAGAAAAAATTCGTACAATCTGTCGCAAAAATACCTGAGGAACTTAGGCCTGCGCAGAAGTTACCTACGGTTACTAGACATGCGCAGTAGTAATACACGGCTAATAGACATGCGCAGAAGTTATTCACGGCTAATATACATGCGCAGAAGTTGTCCACGGTTATTAGACATGCGCAGACGTCACCTAACGTTACTTGCATCTGCGCAGTATCTAATTCCCACATATTAAAGACTGACCAACCTAAATATTATATTCCTATCTATATTTGAAGCGACATCTTGCGATAAAGTACTAAAAAGAGCAATGACTATCAGGAGGGACCTACATTACCGAAAAATCTGTCAACAAGATATAAGATTTCAACAGTGTTTGGAAGTTCTTAAACGCAGAATGATTGATAATGTTCTTCGAATCAAATACTCATCCATCATCGAATACAATCCTCAACCTTGTAACACTTGCGACTAAACTATATATACATTTAAGAATGTGGATTCTAGGATTAATTAGAAAGAGTGAACGAGAGATTTGATTCACTACTATCCTACTATCCTTAAATGAACATAGAGCAATACTTGAGAAACACGGCCGCGATACATTTTCGCGAGCCGGCTCGATGCACTGCATTCATTATAGTGTCAAAGTAGCGCGAGGCTTATGAACTTGCATTCAATCTTGTCCAATGGTTATAGTCTTCTCGATGTTAGATTAAATCATGGTATATCTAAACTCGAAAGGGAAGTTCGAAAAGCCGAAGCTATACGGAGAGAGATCGACAATCTCGATAAGCATTTGTTGTAAATAACGTCGTGTCGTCGGCGTGGCGTGTGAACTTTCCTGGGCATCCAGGTAACAAGAGAATTTCCTAGATGGGGTAGACCCGGACAAGAACGACGGGTTAACATTCATTGCTATATAAAAAAGTTAATAAGACGTCAAATTCATCCGTTTTTTCTTTATTTCGAGTCTCACACTGATGTATAATTTATTTCCATACGTATTTATTATTTTAGGGAGTGTCCACGTACACTCGGACCCTGATTTAGTAACCCCCGGTTTATTGATTCCTAGAATTGATGGCCCACGCAGTTTCTCAGCGCGCAGGGCGAGAAACGGTTGCGACTCGCCTCGGAAGGGCCGCAGTGCGCGAGTACTCAGTCGCTATTGCGCAATATTATGCATTCCAATTGTATGCGGTTCAGGCGGCCCTGACTGTTTACGTTTCGATTCCCTCCCACACCCTCAAACTTTCATGTAACACTGAAGCTGACCTCCTATTTTTAAATACGAAATGTAACTGGAATTTTATATAATCGCCAATTGAACAATTAATAATGAGTTAAAATTATTTGATATATTAACTTAAACTCTTTTCCCCCTTTTTAAAGAATTTTTATTTTTTCCTCTGTTTTCAAGAAACTTCAACTTTTTCTCGTTTCTTCGCTTAAATGTGAGCTGTTATTTGAAAAGTCGCTTTTGCCCCGGAGCACAGTGGGGCAAAAAGGTGTCTCTGAACAAATCAGTCTACAGGCCACAATTTTAATCAAATTTTAATGTTTTTTTTTCTAAATCAAAGCTAATAAAATTCTCCATAGATCGGTCGAGGCCGATTTAAAAAAAAAAGCTTTTTTTATTTTTTATTTAATAACAGAATTGGGGAAAAAATTGTTTTTTTTTTTAGAAGAGTACCGGTTTTTGAAAAGTACTTGAATTCAATCCAAAATACCTAGAATCAATAAAGCAACTATCCAGAAAAGTTGTCTAATAGTTTATAAATTGTTTTAAAATTTCTTGAATTTGTTATAAACAAATAAGTGAGTGAAAATGGATTCATGGGGATTGGCAGTGATTCGTGAATTGATTTGCACGAAATTTGAACAATTTATATATAAAAACCGTTTTTTTTATTCAATTCATGAAATATAATAAATAAATTGTTATTTAATAAACAAATTTCATAAACAATTATCCATAGCATGTAGTTATGTTGAAATAAATCAAGTTTTTTCTATTGAATCGACCAAAAATCATACGAAAATGTCACAAAATTATCAGATTTATTCATCCAATAATAACTGCCGATTGTTTAAACAAATTTAATTAACAAGTGCACTGTCTGGCTATTTTTAGAAGTAAAAACTTGGTGTTTTCAACGTAATGAAGTGTAAGTAACTAATTTCTAAATTTTTAGGGAGCTTATATGACAATAAAAAATTTTCGTTGTTAACAACAATTGTTTAAACAAATTTGTATCATCTTATGCATTTTTTAAGAAAAAAATTGCGTTTCTTTAGATAATTAGCAAACTCTTATTTAGCAATGGCTCTGTGCTATCAGTCGATAACAATTGAAAATTTTTTTAACAAAATTAATTAACAAATGCATCTTCCGGCTATTTCTAAAGATAAAAACTTGTTTTTTTTTTCATCGTAACCAACTATTAATAACTAATTTTTACACATTTTTTAAGAAACCTAGATAACGCTGCAGTATTGTTATTGTCATTAATAATTTTATAGACAATTTTTTTTTCATATATTTGTAAACAAAAAATTCCGTGATTCATGGGGATATTTAGAAATAGCCGAAAAATGCATTTGTTAATTAATTTTGTTTAAAAAATTATCAATTGTTATCGACCGATAGCACAGAGCCATTACTAAATAACAGTCTCCTAATATTCTCAAGACACGGAATTTTTTTCTTAAAAAATGCATAAGATGATAAAAATTTGTTTAAACAATTTTTGTTAACATTGAAAATTATTGATTGTCATATAAGCTCCCCAAAAATTTAGAACTTAGTTACTTACACTTCATTACGTTCAGAAACCTAAGTTTTTACCTCTAAAAATAGCCAGACAGTGCATTTGTTAATTATATTTGTTTAAACAATCGTCAGTTGTTATTGGATGAATAAATCTGATAATGTTGTGACATTTTCGTATAATTTTTGGTCGATTCCGTAGAAAAAACTTGATTTATTTCAACATAACTACCTGCTATGGATAACTGTTTATAAAATTTGTTTATAAAATAACAATTTGTTTATTATATTTCATGAATTCAATTAGAAAACGGTTTTTGCTACAAATTGTTCAAATTTCGTGTAAATCAATTCACGAATCACTGCCAATCCCCATGATTCCATTTTCACTCACTTATTTGTTTATAACAAATTCAATGAACTGTAAAACAATTTATAAACTATTAGACAACTTTTCTGGATTGTTGCTTTATTGACTCTAGGTATTTTGGATTGAATCCAAGTATTTTACAAAAACCGGTACACTTCTAAAAAAAAAAACCTTTTTTTTCTCATTTTTGTTAATTAAAAAAAAAAAATTTCAACTTTTTTTTTAATTGGCCTCGTCCGATCTTACATAATAAACAAAAAAAATGTTATAAACAAATAATTTGTGGAAAGAATGTTTTCTACGATTTTCCATAATTTGGCGTTTTTTTAATAGTTATATTGAAAGAAATTCGGATAAAAACAATATAAAGATGAAGAAATTTCTTCTTGAGATTGTTATTGTTAATATTATAAACAAATTTAATAAAAAAATGCATTAAGCAGCCATTTTTCGACAGTAAAATTCGTTTTTCTATGTCATTTTTTGAAATCAGGAACTTTATGATAATTTTAGCAAAATTCATAATTTATTGAATAATTTCAGGATTTTTTAAAACAAATTTAATTTAAAAATGCATTATTCGGGCACTTGTCGACAGAAAAATTCGTTTTTTTTCGATATCAGTCTTTTTAATTGGGAACTTCATGATAATTTCAAAAAAAAATTCATAACTAGTTGTCAAATTTCATATTTTTTTAAAAACAAATTTAATAAACAAATGCATTATTCGGGCATGTGTCGATGGAAATTTTTTTTTTTTTCGAAGCCAGTCTTTTTAATTTGGAACTTAATGATAATTTTATTAACACTCATACTTAGTTGATAAATTCTATGACTTTTTAAACAAATTTAATACCCAATTAAAAAGACTGACATCGAAAAAAACAAAACATTTTTCCATCGACAGATGCCCAAATAATGCATTTGTTTAATTAATTTGTTTAAAAAAATATAAAATTTATCAACTAAGTATGAATTTTGCTGAAATTATCATGAAGCTCCCAATTAAAAAGACTGACATCGAAAAAAAACAAATTTTTCTGTCGACAAATGCCCGAATAATGCATTTGTTTATTAAATTTGTTAAAAAAAATCATGAAATTAATTAATAAATTATGAATTTTGCTAAGATTATCATGAAGATCCTAATTTCAAAAAATGACATAGAAAAACGAATTTTTCTGTCGAAAAATGCCTGATTAATGCACTTGTTTATTGAATTTGTTTATAAAAAAATATTAAATTTGTCAACCAATTATGAATTTTGCTTAAATTATCATGAAGTTCCCAGTCGAAAAGACTGACATCGAAAAAAACTAACTTTTCTGTCGAAAAATGGCTGATTAATGCATTTGTTTATTAAATTTGTTTAAAAAATCATAAAATTTATAAAAAAGTTATAAATTTTGCTGAAATTATCATGAAGTTCCCAATTTAAAAAGTTGACATCGAAAAAGACGAATTTTTCTGTCGACAAATGCCTGATTAATGCATTTGTTTAAAAAAATCATGAAATTAATCAAAAAATTATGAATTTTTCTAAGGTTATCATAAAGTTCCTAATTTAAAAAAATGACATAGAAAAACGAATTTTTCTGTCGAAAAATGCCTGATTAATGCATTTGTTTATTAAATTTGTTTAAAAAAATCATGAGAATAATAAAAAAATTATGAATTTTGCTAAAATTATCATAAAGTTCCCAATTTAAAAAAATGACAGAAAAACCGAATTTTTCTGCCGAAAAATGCCTGATTAATGTATTTTTTTATTAAATTTGTTTATAATATCATCAATTATAATCCGGAGAGAAAATTTTTCTATTATAATATTGTTTCCATTCAAATTTCGTGCAATATAACTTAAAATATCGCAAAATTATGGAAAATCGTAGAAAGCATTCTTTCAACAAATAATTTGTTTATAAAATTTTGTTTTGTTTATTATATAATATTGGAACATCTTCAACTAATGTTAATCTATCAAACTTAGGCGATTTCAACAATTTTCCTGTTATTGACGAGCACCAGGAACCTCAAATAGAAAAAATGGCAATTTTTTTCATCATATTTGTTTATTTATAAAAAAATGAAAGCCTAATTTAAAAATTAGACTCGACAGCTCTCTTAGAAATCTTATCAGATTTTTTTTAAAATTTTTTTGTCAAAATCGCTCGATATTTGTGGGCTGTACGTTATTTTGATCCTAAAGTTTCGGATAGGAATTAATTCCTAACCAATCCGAAGTCATCCGAATCATTGCGGAATCTGTATCCGAACCAATACGAGTTAATCCGAACCAATCCGAAAAAAGTTCTATATTTCGTTCGATCGAAATCGGTTATAAATTAATCCGACTCAATCCGGTTCAATCCGAACAAAATTTTTAATTCAAATGAATCCGAATCAATCCGAACACGGATTGGCCTAAACCGTTTTTCAATACGAATGAATTCGAGTTCGAATTCAATTGGATTCATTCGGATTGAAAATCGGTTCAGGTCAATCCGAGTTCGGATTCAGTCGGATTGAAAATTTGGGTCGGATTGATTCGGATTGAATCGGATTGATTCGGATTAATTTTTAACCGGTTTCCATCGAACGAAATGTAGAACTTCTTTCGGATTGGTTCAGATTAACTAGGATTGGTTCGGATACAGATTGCGGAATAATTCGGATGACTTCGGATTGTTTAGGAATGAATTCCTATCCGAAACTTTAGGATCATTAGTGAAAATTAAAAATTGAAAACAATTAATTAAAATTTAGGATCCCGAGTTATCGTCTTGTTGCCTTAGTAGGTAGCGCCGCACAGTGGGAAAAAATGACTTTTTTGGTTCAAAATAACGTACAGCCGATCAATCCGAATTCATCCGAATCATTCCGGAATCTATATCCGAACAAATCCGAAAGAAGTTCTACATTTCATTCGATCGAAATCGGTTAAAAAATTAATCCGACTCAATCCGGTTCAATCCGAACTTCCAATCCGAATCGATCCGAACCAAATTTTCAATCCGAATGAATCCAATTGAATTCGAACTCGGATTCATTCGTATTGAAAATCGGTTTAGGTCAATCCGTGTTCGGATTGATTCGGATTCATTTTGATTAAAAATTTGGTTCGGATTGAACCGGATTGAGTCGGATTAATTTTTAACCGATTTGGATTGAACGAAATGTAGAACTTTTTTCGGATTGGTTAGGATACAGATTCCGGAATAATTCGGAATGGATTCCTATCCGATTCTTTCGCCAGGGCAGGGACTTTTTGTATGCGAAAAAATGTAGTGATTTATCATCTGGAAGATAAGTGATTCATATATAATTTCGAGTATATTTTATCTATATCTATATTTCTAATCAGCAGGATTCGTCGGAAATGATAAGAGTTGGTTCAACTACTACTATACTGTCATAAACAAGATACTTTTGTAGTTTATAGTGGGAGTGCAGTTTTGTTGTGAACCCTATTATAGGGACGCGGCTAATCGTGTGTAGCATATTGTAGAAAGTTTATGGTGACCATAACATAGGAGAGGCAGAGACAGAGACGATCATCTTGGCCATTGTGTCTTGTAAGCTCGAGTAGTTCGAAGGCTGTGGACTGTATCCTATAGTTTTCCAAGTGGGAGCAGTGAACCTGAAGCAAGGTCAAAGGTTAGGTATACAGGGTGTACGGAATGCAGGGACAGTCACGTTTATTGCAAAGGCCCATAAATGCTACTTGCTACTTGCACTTCTCGCTACTTCGCAGCCTCTCAGGTTCAACTCATTTCCATAGGCATAGGACTATTTTCACTTTATCAGACTATCTTCAATTCATCAGACTTAGGCTGAACTAACAGAAGCAGTTGGAATGAATCGAGAGGAAAACCCACCCAGTGCATTGTAAATGCAGCGTGGCGACTTGACCGGGAAACCAAACCATCGTACCAAAATTCAAGTTTTCATTATTGTAACAATTTTGGTCAATTTAGAAAAGTGATTTCTTAAATTAAATTTATTCAGAAAAAAGATCTTCTCCTTTCGCTCCGCTGGGATTCGAACGCCAGGTCAACTGATTGCCGGTCAGGTGCTTTAACCACTGAGCTACTAGAGAGATCAGAAGAAGAATCCTTTTTCTGAAACACTTTTTTCGCCAGGTCAACTGATTTTCGGTCAGGTGCTCTAACCACTGAGCTACTAGAGAGGTCAGAAGAAGAATCCTTTTTTCGCTAGGTCAACTGATTTCCGGTCAGGTGCTCTAACCACTGAGCTACCAGAGAGATCAGAAGACGAATCCTTCTTCTGAAACACTTTTTTCGCTAGGTCAACTCATTTCCGGTCAAGTGCTCTAACCACTGAGCTACTAGAGAGATCAGAAGAAGAATCCTTTTTCTGAAACACTTTTTTCGTCAGGTCAACTGATTTCCGGTCAGGTGCTCTAACCACTGAGCTACTAGAGAGATCAAAAGAAGAATCCTTTTTCTGAAACACGGTTTATTTTACAAGCTGTTATGTTTTAATACGAGTTAATTTTTACTAGGAATCTGTATTATCATCGGAGATGGTAACGATCAATCAGAAGAGAATTCTTTTCACACACTGTGAAAATGGAAATCTACAATATCGATTAAAGTTATCTCTAATACAGAAAATCTTTAACGTCATCTCAGACTAGATGGAGCTATAAATTAAAAAAAATTGTAAGTAAATTTATTCAGAAAAAAGATCTCCTTAAGGCAAGTGCTTTAACCACTGAGCTACTAGAGAGATCGGAAGAAGAATCCTTTTTCTGAAACACGCTTTATTTTGCAAGATGTTATGTTTTAATACAAGTCAATTTTTACTAGGAATCTGTATTATCATCGGAGATGGTAACGATCAATCAGAAGAGAAATCTTTTCACACACTGTGAAAATGGAAATCTACAATATCGATCAAAGTTATCTCCTCTAATACAGAAAATCTTTAATGTCATCTCATACTAGATGGATCTATAAATTTAAAAAAAATGTAATTAAATTTATTCAGAAAAAAGATCTCCTTTCGCTCCGCTGGGATTTGAGCCAGAAATTCTACCCAAATAATTACCGATTCTACCATTTTTCCATTGTAAGAAAAACGTTTTGGAAATTTGTTGCTCTGAAGATTTTTTTCGCTGACTTAAGTTTCATAATCGATTTGATGATACTATTTTTTTGAAAATAATTTTCCAAATGGAAATTTAACTTATTCCAATTGAAAATTCCATAGTTTTAGTTGAAATCCATCTGTTTTGTTAAACAATAATTTTTTAAACTTTAAATTTAATTATTTAATTTTTTGTTCATGATTTATCTTTTTTAGTAAAAATTAATTTTTTTGTTTGAAATTTCAACTATTTCAGTTGGAGATTCATAGTTTTAGTTGAAAACTCTTATGTTTGGTTTAAAACAAATTTTGTTAACTAAAAAAGTTACTATTCCATTTTCGGTCGAAACTTGTTTCTATTTATATTTATTATTATTTTATATTTTGTTGAAAATTCTTCTTTAACTTTTTAGTTTAAAATAGATAGATTTTGATCAAAATTCGTATTTTTCGTAGAAATGTATATTTTTGGTTGAGAATTCATTTTTTTGGGTTAACAATTCAACTGCTTCATTGAAAGGTGAACTATTTTGTAAAAAAGTAATCTTTTGATTCAAAATTCATATCTTTGGTTCAAAATTCCACTATTTTGTTGAAAATTCGTTTTTTTTAGAAACTAATTTTTGTAACTTAAAATTTACCTATTCCATTCTTAGTTAAAAACTGATATTTTTTAATTTGAAAATTTATTTTTTTTTTTGTTAAAAGGCATTTCTTTAACGAAAAATTAGCTATTTTATTTTTTGTTAAAAGTTGATCTTTTTAAGTTGAAAATTCATGTATTTTGATGAAAATTCCTGTTTTTTTTTTTTAATGAATATTGGCAGTTGAAAATGCATCTTTTTGGCTAAAACTTTAAGTTTTTGGATAAAAATATACTTTTTTGTTGAAAATTCATATTTGCGGGTTGAAAATTGAACTATTTCGTTGAAAATTCGTATTTTTATTTAATTAAACTGCTTTTGATTAAAAATAAAAATCTCTTTTGGTTAAAATAGCAACTATCATATTTTTCGTTGAGAATTAATCTTTTTTGGATAAAAAGTCAACTACTTTGTTAAAAGTTGTACTGCGTTGTTAAAAATTCTTTTTTTTTTTTTTTGCTAAACCTTTAACTTTTTTGTTGAAAACTCGTTGATGGACACTTTTTTAAATAGAAATTTAACTATTACATTTTGGGTTGAAAGTTTATTGCTTTTACTTCAAAATTTAATTATTTGGTTGAAAATTGATATTTTTATAGATGAAAATTCATGTATTTTGTTGAAAAGCCGTCTTTTTTAGTAGAAAATTAACCTTCTTGTTAAAAATTCTGTTAGGTTTAAAAACTTGTGAAAAATTCAAAAATTCAAATAATTGATTTTCAACCAAAAAGGAATAATTTTTAACCAAGTAATTAAATTTTGAATAAAAAAAAGACGATTTATCTACAAAACAGTTGAATTTTTAACCCGAAAATGTAATTTTTCATCAGCAAAGTTAATTTTCTAACGAATTACATTTTATACCAAAATTGTAGAATTTTTAATCCAAACAGACGAATTTTTGACAAAATAGTTCAATTTTCAGGCCGAAAATATGATTTTTCAACTAAAGTGATGAATCGTCAACGGAAAAAAATGAATTTCTTAAGAATTAGTATAAGTTTAAATAAAATAGTTGTATCATCAACCAAAACAAATTAATATTCAACCAAACAGTTGTATTTTTAACCAAAAAGGATGAATTTTTAGCCAAATAGTTGAATTTTCAACTAGAACTGCTCAATTTCCAATTAAAAGGATCAATTTTTAACCAAAAGTGGAATAGTTAAAAAAATTAGTTCTAAAAAAAAAAAATAATAATAATAATTTTCATAAAAATAGTTCAATTTTTAGTCAAAAAGTTGAATTTTCCAATAAAATTATGAATCTTAAACCAAAAAGG
>CAKNYM010044547.1:21748-35008 GCA_932195095.1 Andricus curvator | reverse complement strand
GGATGAATTTTCAACTAGAAAAGATCAATTTCCAATTAAAGGGATCAGTTTTTAACCAAAAGTGGAATAGTTAAATAAATTAATTCTCAACAAAAAAGCAACTAATTTTCAACAAAATAGTTCAATTTGCAGTCAAAGAGTTGAATTTTCAAATAAAATGATAAAATGCTTGTCATAAAAAAGTTCTAGATCGAGTCGAGGACTATATTTTATTTTGTATAAAATAATTTCAAAAAATCTTTTTGGAAAAGAAACAAATATTGAAAGTTCCTTTTGAAATGCAGCCTTTCTGGATTAATGAAAATGTTATTTCGTGTGTACAAATTGTGGAGAATTGAAAAGCACTGCGGTTATCGCGAAGGCTTATTTATAACGAAAGAAAGGGTTGCGGAGGTTATGGTACCCTCACCATAAAACCATGGGGAATATTTTGCCTCGCCCTGCTAATACCCAGATTACTAATATCATGAAACTTTGCGAATGGAAGAAATAATGGGAGCACTGAGGGTGAAATGAGACTCCCACTACCACTTTCATAATTAATAGACCTTGAAGTGAAGCAGTGAAATCATTATTCTTGTCAGCGGCGCCTGCAGTTTCTGTTTCTGTTTCTTTAGAGTGCTTTGAACTTGTTTTTCCTTTTCAAAAGCAGAAAGTAGCCTGATAATGAATGTATAAAGAATTATAATTCGGAAAGGCCGCAGTGCGCGAGTACTCAGTCGAGTATATTGTGCAAAATTATGCAGTCCAATTGGAAACGGTTCAGACGACCCCTGACTGTTTAGGTTTCGATTCCCCCGATTTAGCAACAATGCTATTTCACGATATTCCAACAAAATAGTTGAATCCTTAAACACAGATAAATTTCCAACCAGAAAGTTATATTTTTTATAAAAATAGAGGAAATTTCCACCGGAAAAGATGAATTTTTATATAAAAAAGTTAATTTACAACTAATCAGTTGAATTTTCAATAAAATAATTAAATTTTGAGTTGTAAAAATAAATTTTCAAGAAAAAATGCAGTTTTAACAACAAAAAAACGGTTTTTTGCCGAAAAAGACGATTTTTCAAAAATTACATAAATTTTTAATCAACTAGTTGAATTTTCAACCAAGGATGTTAATTTTCTACCAGAAAAGGCGAATTTTTGAACAAAGTACATACATTTTTAACCAAATAGTGGAATTTTCTACCAAAACAGAATTTTTCAACAAATTACATAAATTTTCAGCTAAATAATTTGAACAATGGAGGTGATGTTAGTGCAAATTGTAAAATTTGTAAATTAAATAGTTGAATTTTTAAACTAAAATTTCAATTATGTACCAAAAATGGACTAGCTAAATCTTCAGTTGACAAAATTAATTTTCAACCTAAAAAAATGAATTTTCAACGAAAAATGTAATAGTTAATATTTGAACAAAACATATTTGAATTACAAATATAAAAGTTACATTTTTGGCCAAAAAATTGATTTTTTTGCCAAATCAGACCAATTTTCAACAAAACACGTTAATATTCAACCAAATAGAACAATTTTCTAGCCGAAAATACGAATTTTCTACAAAACAGTTCAGTTTTTAACAAAAAAGTTTATTTTCAATCGAAAGATATTAATTTTAAATCAGAAAATTGCATTTTTAACTAAAATAGGTCACATTTCTACAGAAAGAGATGAATTTTTAAACCAAAAAGATGAATGTTCATTAACCCACTTGATTTTGTAACAACAGAAAATTTGTTAGTCAAGAAAGAAAAAGAATTTCAATCAAATTGTTGAATTTTTTAGCCAAAAATAAGAATTTTCAACATTGCAGTGGATATGACTTTTTAACAGTATTGTTGAATTTTCAACAAAATAATTCCATTTTGAATCAAATAATAAAATTTTTAAACAAAAAAATGAATTCTAGACTAAAAACTTAATAGTAGAATTTTCAATCGAAAAGAATGAACTTTCAACAAAAAATAGTTCGTCCAATAAGTTGAATTTTTAACCAAAAAAAGATTAATTCTCAACGAAAAATATAATAGTTGATCTTTCTATCCAAAAATATTTTTATTTTAAATAAAAAACAGTTGAATGCATACAAAAAAGACAACTTTTCAACAAAATATTTGCATTTTCTACTACAATGGTGAATCTTCAATCAAAAAAATTAATTTTTAGCAAAGTAATTCACCTTTCAACCAAGTAGTTTAATTTTTTTAAGATTTTAATTTTAAAAATCAAGAAAAGTTGAATTTATTAAAAAGAGACGAATTTTCTACAACGTTATTGATTATTTAACCAAAATGTTGAATTTTTAACCAAAAAAAAAATATTTGATACTTAAAACAAAAAAGATTTTAATTTGGAATTAAAAACAGTTGCATTCAACCAAAAAGTTAATTTTCAACAAAAAAGTTAATTTTCAACAAAAAAGTTAATTTTCAACCAAATAGTTGTGTATTCTAGCAAATTAGTAGAATTTTTAATCACAATAGTTGAATTTTCAACCCAAAAAGATTTTAATTTTCAATCACGAACAGTTGAATTTATTCAAAAAAGACGAATTTTCAACAAAATAGTTTGTTACGAGGTTTATTATTTAACCAAAAAGTTGAATTTTTAACCAAAATTAACCAAAAAAGAATTAATTGCTACCAAAAGAGAGGAATTTTCAAACCTAAAAGAAGAATTCTCAACGAAAAATTGAATAGTTGATGTTTCAAACAAAAAAGATTTTATTTTTAAATCAAAAACAGGTGCATTAATCTAAAAAATACGCCTTTCCAACAAAATAGTGGATTTTTACACCAAATTCTTGAATTTTCAAGACAAAAAAATGAATTTTCTACAAAAGAGTTGAAATTTCAACCCGAAAATATGAATTTTTAACCCGAAAATATGAAAAAAAGACGTTCAAAAGATTGAACCTTCAACCTAACAATATGAATTTCCAACAATAAAAGTTCATTTTCAAACAAAATACACCGAAAAAGATTAATTTTTAACAAAGTAGTTCAACTTTTAACCAAATAGTTGAATATTCAATCAAAAATGATGAATTTTCAACAAGAATTGTAATTGTTTATATTCTAATTTTTAATTATAAAGTGTTAAATTCATCCAAAAAAAGACGAATTTTCAATAAAATAGTTGAATCCTTAACCAAAACAGATTAATTTTCTACCAAATAATAAAATTGTTAACTAAAAAAGATGAATGCTCTACCAAAAAGATAATAGTAGACATTTCAATCAAAACGAAATAATTAACTTTCAACCAAAAATAGTTTGATTTTCCGAAAAAAATCCCGTTCTTCACCTAAAATTGAACTAATGAACCGCTGTGATCCTTGAGATTGGATTTTGAAATCAAAAGGAAACTTTGATATAAATAAACTCGGCATAAATAGCCTGGACCACAGACCACTTATTTCCTGGCTGTGCCACGAATATAAATTTCCCAGTCGACCATAAACTGAATGAATTTTCTCGTCTCGTTGTGTATAAAAGATTATTATTATAGCGCCGTAAGTCCTCTGGCTGCGTATAATTTTCCTGTGATCTGTTTCAAAGAGGATCAGACACGCTATAATTTGAGACTCAGAAGCATCTTTTAGTTACGCGCTTGCGATTTTCAGTGTCGGCAATATCAGAGTTTGAACCGTCATTGACACCCTCGTGTCGCGTGACACGCTTGAATAAACTCATGAACCTGCGTGAGGCTCTCGGTGAGCAGCAGCTGAAAGAAGGAAGGCGGCTGGCCACTGACCGGGAAAGCCGAGTATTAGCCACGAATTTTGAGCACCGGGAAATAGCCAGGAATTTTTTTGAAAAACGAGAATTTTTTAGAGTTTTTACTTTTGCAATAAATGTCAAGGATCTCGATGAGGAGCAGCTGAACGAAGGAAGGCGAGTATCTACTGACAGGGAAACTCGAGAATTGGGCTCGAATTTTGAGCACCAGGAAATAGTCCGGAATTTTTTCGAAAAGCGAGAATTTTTTAGAGTCTGTTTTACTTTTGCAATAAATGTCAAGGATCTCGGTGAGAAGCAGCTGAACGAAGGAAGGCGGCTGGCCACTGCCCGGGAAAGCCGAGAATTAGGCTCGAATTTTGAGCACCAGGAAATAGTCAGGAATTTTGTCGAAAAGCGAGAATTTGTCAGATTTGTTATTATATTTGCAATAATTATCGACCCTCATGCTTCGTGACACGCTTGAATAAACTCAGGAAACTGCGTGAGGATCTCGGTGAGCAGCAGCTGAACGAAGGAAGGCGGGTATCTACTGACAGGGAAGGTCGAGAATTAGCCTCGAATTTTGAGCACCGGAATATACCATGCATTTTTTTGAAAAGCGAGAATTTTGTAGGTTTGTTTTCATTTTTGCAATAAATGTCGAGGATCTCGGTGAGAAGGAGCTAAACCAAGGAAGGCGGGTGGCTACTGGCCGGGAACGCGAGAATTCGTCAGATTTGTTATTACTTTTGCAATAATTAGCGACCGTAATGCTTCTTGACACGCTTGAATAAACTCAGGAATCTGCGTGAGGATCTCGGTGAGCAGCAGCTGAACGAAGTAAGGCGGCTGGCCAGGGACCGGGAAAGTCGAGAATTAGCCTCGAATTTTGAGCACCGGGAAATAGCCAGGAATTTTTTTGAAAACGAGAATTTTTTAGAGTTGTTTTTACTTTTGCAATCCACTGAGTATAATGTCGAGGATCTCGGTGAGGAGCAGCTGAACGTAGGAAGGCGGGTATCTACTGACAGGGAAAGTCGAGAATTAGGCTCGAATTTTCAGCACCGGGAAATAGCCATAAATTTGTTGAAACGCGAGAATTTGTCAAATTTGTTATTACTTTTGCAATAATTATCGACTCTCATGCTTCGTGACACGCTTGAATGAACTCAGGAAACTGCGTGAGGATCTCGGTGAGCAGCAGCTGAACGGGAAAGCCGACAATTAGCCTCAAGTTTTGAGCAACGGGAAATACCAGGAATTTTTTTGAAAAACGAGAATTTTTTAGGTTTATTTTCATTTTTGCAATAAATGTCGAGGATCTTGGTGAGAAGCAGCTGAACAAAGGAAGGCAGGTGGCCACTGACCGGGAAAGCCGAGTATTAGGCTCAAATTTTGAGAACCGGGAAATAGCCATCAATTTGTTGAAACGCGAGAATTTGTCAAATTTGTTATTACTTTTGCAATAATTATCGATCCTTATGCTTCGTGACACGCTTGAATAAACTCGGGAAACTGCGTGAGGATCTCGGTGAGAAGTAGCTAAACGAGGGCAAGCAGGGTGGTTTAAAAGGAAATTCATACTCGTTTTTTTCATCATACTTTACACTCTTTCCACTATTCCCCGCTCTTCCCCTTTTTTTCAAGAATTATTTTTTTTCCCCCTGTTTTCAAGAAACTTCCCCTTTTTCTCGTTTTTCACTTAATTGTGAACTAAATTAATATAACTCAATAAGAAAATCCAACTAATTTTGGTTGAAAAGACTACTATTATATTTTGGGTTTTGAATTCACATCATTTTCTTAAAAATTCGACTATTGGTTAAATATTTAACTATTTTTTTGAAAATTGCAGCTGTCTCGTTAACGAGTCATCTTTTTTGGTCAAAAATTCAATTACTTGTTTGAAGGTTAAACCACATTGTTAAAAATTAATTTTGTTGTTGTTGAATATTTATATCTTTGGTTAATAATTGAACTATTCCATTTTTAGAAAATTAATCTTCTTGGTTAGAAAATATCTTTTGGATTGAATGTTGAACTATTTTGTTCAAAATTCGTTTACGTGAGAATTAATTTTTTTAACTAAAAATGTAGCTAGTCCATTTTTGGTTGAAAGTTTATATTTTTAATTGAAAATTGATCTTTTCCAGTTGAAAATTCAACTATTTGGTTGAATATTCATGTATTTTTTTGAAAATTCGTATTTTTTGGTAGAAAATTAATCTTGGTTGAAAACTCAAATGTTTTTTTTTTTTTTTTTTTTTTTTTTTTTTTTTGAAAATTGTATTTTTGGATTGTTTTTTGTTTGTTTGTTAAAAATTCAACTATTTTGATAAAAAACCATTTTTTTGTTTGTTTGTTAAGAATTTGATTTTCAACAGAAAATTTAACCGTTAAATTTTTGGTTGAAAATTTTTCTTTTTCGATGAAAATTCAACTATTTGGTTGAAAAGTGATATTTTTTATTTAGAAATTTTTGAAAATGTGTGTACTTTGTGAAAAATTCGCCCTTTTCGAAGAAAATTTATCTTTATGGTTGAAATTTATCTTTTTTGTATAAAATACAACTATTTCAGTTGAAGATTCATCATTTTAGTTGAAAATTAATTCCTTCGACTGAAAATTTGAATGTCTATTGTTCGTTGAAAATTTATTTTTTCTTGTTCGAAATTCAACCAATTGGATGAAAATTTGTTTTTTTAATTGAAAATCCACATATTTTTTTGAAAATCGAATTTTTTGGTAGAAAATTATCTTTTTCTTTGCAAGTTAATCTTCTTGTATAAAAATTCCTCTTTTCAGTTAGAAATTCATGTATTCCATTTAAATATTTATCATTTTAGTTGAAAATTCATCTTTTAGGTTGGAAATAAAATTACTTGGTTGAAAGTTAAACTCTTTTGTTAGACATTATTTTTTTTTGGTTGAGGATTCATCATTTTAATTAAAAATTCATTTTTTTGGTTGAAATATGAGCTATTTGATTGGAATCCTTTTTTTTCTTTGGATGAAAAGGAATTTTTTTGCCGAAAAGTTAACTATTTTGTGGGAATTTTGTTTCTTTTTTGGTTCAAAATTATTTTGTTTTTCAAACTGAAAATGTAACTATTATTCCAGTTGAATATTTCAAAATTTTAGATAAAAATTCATCTCTTTGGTTGAACATTCATTTTTTGGCTAAAAATTTAATTATTCAATTTTTGGTTGGAAAATTATTTTTTTCGGGGGAAAATTCATATTTTTTGGTAGAAATTAATCCTCTTGGTTGAAAATTCAACTTTTTGGTCAAAAATTTAATTATTCTAGTTGAAGATTCATCATTTTGTTTAAAAATGTAACTATTTTTTTTAAAGTTATTTTTTTATTTTGAAAGTTAGTTTTTTTGTGGAAAATAATTTATTTAACTGAAAATTTAACTTATTCCAATTAAATATTCCATAGTTTCAGTTGAAAATTCCTCTGTTTGGTTGGACATTAATTTTTTGAACTTAAAGTTGAATTATTTAAGTTTCGATTGATGATTTATCTTTTTTTTTAGAAAAAATTATTTTTTTTTTGTTGAAAAGTCATCAGTTAGGCTGAAAATGAAACTATCCTATCTTTGAAAGTTGGTATTCGTCGTTTAGTTACCGTTACCGTTACTTAGTTAACCATAAGGCGATCTCATCGACCATGGGCGATCTGTGTTTATTTGAACTCGAGATGTTTGTTTTCATAAGAAGCTTAGTGGAAGTATATGCATTTATATTTCGGTATATATACGATTCCTGTCATGCATTTTTTTAAAAGAAGGCTTTTAATTAATATTTTAAATATTTTATTCGTATTTTGAAAGATTCATTTTCGATTTAACGTTTTATTCATAGTTCATAATATATTTCAAAATGTTTGAAACTTTCGAAATTTGAAGTACCATTTATTTTTTTATTGTGTTAGGATTTTTTATAATAAATTTTGTTAATTTTTTATTTAAAAACCAACTTTACATTTTCGTTTAACTTTTCAGAAGGACCTTGGCCTTTTTTCAACAAATAGGATAAATTAGTTTAGGGTATCAAGAAAGAATGTATTTCCAATCATTCGTTTCTACGATAGCTTGCAAATATATAATAATTATTAATTATTTTAACAATTTTCATAAACATGTTTAGAGTTTGGCTACTTTTCAAGGAATAGGTACAGTTTGTTTACAAATTCAACTAAGAATATCCTTCCGATGACTCTGTTCTATGAAGCTTTATAAATTTACAAGAATTATTAATTATTTAAACAATTTTGATTGAAAAATTAAGAGTTTGGCTATTTCTCAACGAATAGGCTCAATTTTGTACAGAATTAAGTAAGAATATCTTTCAGATTACTTTTTTCTATGATGTTAAGAAAAGTCTTTCTGATGACTATTTTCTATGTTGCTTATGTAAATTCACAAGAACCATTAATTTTTTAAACAATTTCCATAAACGAATAAGCTCAATTTGTTTACGGAATCAACTAAGAATGTCTTTCCGATGACTCTTTTCTATGTTGCTTTGTAAATTTACAAGAATTAATAATAATTTAAACAATTTTCATATAGAAATTTAAATTTTGGCTATTTTTTAACAAATATGCTAAATTTTTTTACAGAATTAGCTGAAAATGTCTTTCCAATTACTTTTTTGTATGATTTGCAAATTTTCAAGAATTATTAATTATTTAAACAATTTTCATAAACAAATTAGGAGCCCGGTAATTTTTCAACGAATAGGATCAATTAGTTTAGGGAACCAAGAAAGAATGTATTCCCAATAAATCTTTCCTATGTTACTTTGCAAATTTACAATAATTGTTAATTATTTTAACAATTTTCATAAACATATTCAGAGTTTGGCTGTTTTTCAACAAATAGGCTCACTTTGTTTACGAATTCAACTTAGAATATCTTTCCGATGACTGTTATCTATGTCGCTTTGTATATTTACAATAATTTTCAATTATTTAAACAATTTTAATTAAAAAACTGAGAGTTTGTTTATTTTTTCACGAACAGGCTCCATTTTTTATAAAATTAAGTAAGAATAGCTTTCCAATTACTTTTTGCTAGAATGCAGAAAAAAATTATTTAAACAATTTTGATCAACAAATCAAGAGTTTGGCTTTTTTTTAAAATAGGCTCAATTTGTTTACGGAATCAACAAAGAATGTTTTTCAAATAGCTCTTTCCTATGATACTTTGAAAATTTACAATAATTATTAATTATTTAAACAATTTTCATAAACACATTCAGAACAATTTATTTGCGGAATCAGCTAAGATTGTCTTTCCGATGAATCTTCACTATGCTTTGTAAATGTACAAGAATGATTAATTATTTAAACAATTTCGATTGAAAAATTTAGAGTCTGGCTATTTGTCAACGAATAGGCTCAATTTTTTACAGAATTATTTATTCTGCATCGTGAGAGGGTATCCATGCGAAGCCATGTACAAATCAAAATTATTGAAGTAAAAATTAATTTGATGGTATTTTATTGAAATTCATTTCCAAATAAAATAAATACATGTAAATAAATTGGTCGCGCGCGGAGCGCGTGTATGAGGCTCTCGTTTTCTTGAAAATCCGTTTTTTTTGTTGAAAATTAATTTTTTCAACTAAAAGTTTAACTATTTCATTTTTTGTTGAAAATTTATATTTTTTAGAGGAAAGTTTAAGTATTCGTTTCAAAATTCATTTATTTTGCAATTTTTCGCTCTCTTGTGTTAAAGAATGTTTAAATTGAACGTAATAAATTAAAATAAATGTTTGCATTTGGCGGCAATTATGAATATGTCACTTTTAGTTATGCGGGAAAATTGAAAAACTTGACCGGGAAAAACCGGGAAATGACCGGAAATTAAAAATGGTCCGGTGAAACGCCACCCTGTAAATATATAAAAATCGTGTATTTAACTAATTTTATTTTTTCTCTGAGTTTTTTATATCACTCCGAATGGAAAAAATGGACAATAGCCTGTAATTTTTTTTTTTCCGAGTAGTCATCCTGGATGGGTCAGAAAGTGGAAGATAGGGAGGAGCGAGAAGGACATGAGAAATGAGAAGGAAAATAGGGACAAATAATGGCGGTGGCCAAGAGGGACCAGGAGGACAGACAAGAGGACAATATAAAGACTATAAAGGGACAATGTATGTAGATGTAGAGTTGTAGAGGTAGAGGGTGAACGTACAACTTGAAAGGCACTGAAGTGGGAGTCTCCACTTCATGGCGGTCTCAACCATGGAATTTTCATGTTGGATTTACTCCCATCCTGCCACCTATCCTTTCTTTCTTAGTCTCTTCCCTCCTTTGTCGTAAGACGTAAATTATTAAACCCATTCTGAGGTGCTATGAACCTCATTGATGCAGCCATTCATAGGATTTCTTGCTACACGGAAAAAAATTTATCCGTAAGAAAGTCACGCACTAGCAGCTAGGTCTCGGATATGAGAAAAATTCATCGGATATTTATGTATTTTCGTAAATAACCTGCGAACTTTGAGAAAGATTGACGAACTCGATGTGGAAATTCTAAAACGGTTTATCACTTTTTTTTTACGTGAATAATTACAAAAATATTACGAGTGATTGGGAAAAGATTCTCAGAGCACTCACGAGCTTGCCCGACTAATCTGGGAACTAGAAAGTAGGTTCGCCTGTACGTGGCCCACACACACACTCTCCCAAACGCTCAGAATTCTTTTATTATCTCTCGAACTTTTTGAATTTACCTGAATTAAATATAACATAATAATAATATAACATAATAATAATATAACATAATAAAAATTAAAATTAAACTACCTGGTTAAAATTTTAACTTTTTTGTTAAAAATTCTTTTTTTTTTGTTGTGTTCAGAATTAGATTTTTAACAGAAAAATTTAACTATTCTATTTTGGGTTGAAAATTTATCTTTTTTGGATGAAAATTCAATTGTTTGTTCGAAAATTTGTGTACTTCGTGGAAAATTCGTCTTTTCTGTAGAAAATTAATCTTTATGGTTGAAAGTTCATCTTTTTGGTAAAAAATTAATTTCTTCAATTGAAAATTTAACTGTTCCATTTTTGATTGAAAATTGATCTTTCCTAGTTCAACATTGAAAATTCAACTATTTCTTTGAAAGTTCACGTATTTTGTTAAAAAATCGATTTTTTGGTTAGAAAATTATCTTTTTATTTTAAAGTTAATCTTCTTGTTTAAAAATTCTTCTCTGTTAAAAATTAAAGTATTTCAGTTAAATATTTATCATTTTAGTTGAAAATTCATCTTTTAGGTTTAAAATAAAATTACTTCGTTGAAACTTAAACTCTTTTGTTAAAAATTAATATTTTTGGTTGAAGATTCATCACTTGAATTAAAAATTCATTTCTTTGGTTGAAAAATGAGCTGTTTAATTGAAAACTTTTTTTTTAAATGTTTTTTGGTTGAAAATTATATTTTTTTAACTGAAAATGTAACTATTATTCCAGTTTAATATTCCACAATTTTAGTTAAATATTCATCTCTTTGGTTGACCATTCATTTTTTGACTAAAAATTTAATTATTCAATTTTTGGTTGAAAAATTATCTTCTTCAGTTGAAAATTCATCTTTTAAACTTTTTGGTCAAAAATTCAATTATTCTAGTTAAAGATACATCATTTCAGTAAAAAATTCATCTTTCTGATTTAAAATTCTACTATTTCAGTTAAATATTTACAATTTTATTTGAAAATTCATCACTTTGTTTGAAAATGTAATTTTTTTTTTAAAGTTAGTTTTTTTGTTGAAAGCAATTTTTTTAACTGAAAATCTAACTTATTCCAGTTCAAAATTCCATAGTTGTATGTAGTTGAAAATTCATTTTTTTGTTGAAACATTAATTTTTTTAACTTGAAATTTAATTATTTAAGATTTGGTTGACAATTTATCTTTTTTATTAAAAATTAATTTTTTTGTTTAATAATACAGGCCGACAAAAATGACATATTTTGTGTACCCAAAAACCGGACTATGTGACTCCGAAGGATTTTGGTATCCTAAAAATGATGAGTTTTCAAAGAAGATTAAGTTTCTACTAGAAAGAAAAATTTTCAAAAAAATACATAAATTTTCAACTAATTATTTGAAGTTTTAACTAAAAAAGGAAAATTCTTTACTAAAATAAAACGATTTTTCAACTAAAAAAAATAAATTGTCAACCAAAAATGAAATAGTGAAATTTTCAGATAAAAAAATTGAATGGCCAACAATATACATATACAATTTGCAACAAAACAAGTGAATTTTCAACTTAAAAAGAAAACATTTTCAACCAAAAATGGAATAGTTAAATTTTCTGTTGAAAAAATTAATTTTGAACTAAAAAAAAGCGAATTTTTCAATAGAATAGTTGCATTTTCAGCCATAGAGATGAATTTTCAACTGAAGTAATGAATCTTCAACCAAAAAAAAATTACTTTTCAACAAAGTAGTATAACTTTGAACCAAAAAAGGTGAATTTTTAACGTAGTATTATATAGTTGATATTCCAACCAAAAAAGATTTTAATAGAAAATAGTTGAATTAAAAAAAAAAGACGAATTTTGAATGAAATACTTGATTTTTAAGTTCAAAAATTAATTTTCAAACAAAAAAAAAAAATGTCAATAAAATAGTTAAATTTTAATTGAAAGAAATGTATTTGCAACTAAAAAAAATTGTAACCAAAAATGGAATAGTTTACTTTTCAGTTAAAAAAATTATTTTGAACAAAGAAAAAGAATGTTTGAATGAGATACTTAAATTTTCAACCAAAACTAAGGAATTTTCAACCAAGAAGCTGAATTTTCAAACAGGAAGATTAATTTTTATTTAGGAATTGATTGCTCGACTACATGTGAAAAATTGATAAAATTAACATTTAATCAGTGCTTTCCAAAAATATTATCTTTATTTTTAGAAAATATGACTTCCTGTTATTTTGTGATAAACTCTCTCGAAAGTAAAGTCTATCCATGTGTTGGGTGACTCATGAAGATAATTTCAATCGATTTTCATCATTTTCAAGAAGACATGTGTGGGTGGTGCGATAAAACGAATATAAATATATCCGCATTGCAATTCTTAGTCTTACATTTGTCTCTTGTGTTTATTAACATACAATAGCTATATGTAAAGGAGGATTCGATAATCGATTTATATTATTTGACATCATTCTGAATTTCTATTTCTTAATATCAGGATCACAGTCTTTTCCCTATTCCCCTGCGTTTCTCCATTTTCCCCTATTCTCTAAAACTTCCCCTTTTCTCTTTAAATATGCCATATTTAGGAATACAATATTTGAATTACGCGCAAATTCCTGACCGGAATATAAAGTCTCGTGTTTGAATTCTACAATTTTAATTTCCATTTGCTTTATATTTACTAAAGGGGCCGTTCAAAAAATACGTAACGTTTTTAGGGGGGGGGGCGTTACCTCGAGTGTTACGCTAATGTTAAACTTACACACATTTACTATAGGAAATCGTTACATGAGGGGGGGGGGGGGGG
>CAKNYM010044547.1:0-12400 GCA_932195095.1 Andricus curvator | reverse complement strand
AGACAGTTACATTTTTAACCAAAATAGATTAAATTTCTGCAAAAAGAGGAGAATTTTCAAACGAAAAAGACGAATGTTCCACAATATAGTTGAATTTTCAACCAAAGCAAAATTTGTAGTCAAGAAGGGAAAAAATTTCAATCAAATAAATTGTAGAATTTTCAAGCCCAAAAAAAACTGAATAAATAAATAAATATTATAAAATTGTACTGAATTTTACTAAAATTATAACTAAATACTTATTGTTATTATCACATTTCCTTTGTAAAACTAATTTAATTAAGCTTCCACATTTGTTTAATTAACAAAGTTTATATTTCATATGTAATTTAGTTTCCTAAGTTTATAAAATCTTAGCAAGATTTGGAGGGGGAGGGAGGGGATAGCAAATCTCAGGGTATCTTACATGGGGGGGGGGGCAATTTCAGAAAAACACCTCAAGTAATTTGTGGATGACCCCTTATTTAAATGTTCATTCATTAATTATTATTTCGTGAATTTATGATCATTTGTGGATCTCGGGACAGTGAAGGTACGTGGGTTAGCGTTTGCAGATGATAAGGTTGTTATGGCAGAGTCAATCGAAGATTTGCAAAGAATGTTGAGCAAACTGAATATAAACATAAAGAACATGGGCCTCAAATAAAACATAAATAAAACTAAAATTACATACTCTTTGTATTCCCAAATATTCCGAAATATTGTGTATATTCCCGAATATTCCTTAGGGAATATTTTCCTGGTATACGAAAAATCAGAGTGGTGGACCCCTCGGGCGTTCCCTATATGTATAATAAAAATTACAGATCTCTGTGTGTGTGTGTGTGTGTGTGTGTGTGTGTGTGTGTGTGTGTGTGTGGAGAATCATACCCTCCTGAGTCCTGCATAGGTTCGCGGTTCATACACCCATGAACCCGTTATTTAATTACCACTCATTGAGGAATAAACGTCACACGCGACACGTTCTCTTTCACGCACATACACATTCTCAGGAATTCAAAGTACTTTTGCGAGTAACCATGAAGGCAAACATAATTTTTAGCAGTCGAATATTGACACTGATTGACTGGGGTCGAGGTCAGCGATCGTGATGTTATGCTCAATGCTGTGAATGTGTGAATATGAGAAATATGCTTCTGCAGCCTCCAGTCTACGGTGTGAGAATTAAAAATTATAGGCCTACGCTGAGAAAAAAAAAAGTTACCATAACTCATCTTACATAAATATTTCGGATCTTACTAATCCTGCAAGATTTAATTATTTTCTTTATGTTAGTGCTGCATTGGAGACGATTTCGAGAAAATTCGAGATTTTCTTGAAACATGTTTCGGTGAACTCAAAACTTCATGGAGATCGAGAATCTCGAATAAAAAATCTCGAGTCGAGAATCTCGAAACTTTTTATTCGAGATTCTCGATCTCCATGAAGTTTTGAGTTCATCTGAACATGTTTCAAGAAAATCTTGAATTTTCTCGAAATCGTCTCGAATGCATCACCACTTTATATTGATATTGAGTGTAAAGCTGTCAAAGCTGGAGATATACAATCTGCGAAAACAAAACTATTATGGCTCTCTTAAACTGAACCAGTTAAATTGTCACTGGTTGAATCATTATTTTGAATTATCGCTGATGAACCAGTGATTTTCTGACTTTGGCTGGCTGAGCCAGTGATTTTCTGGATTTGACTGATTCAACCAGTGAAATCGTCACTGTTTGAATCAGTACTTTGAATTATCGCTGATGAACCAGTATTTTCCTGACTTTGACTGGCTGAACCAGTGATTTTCTGACTTTGACTGGCTGAACCAGTAAGTGACCCAACTAATATGTCATACCTAACCAGCGGTAGAAAATCAATTTTCTTGTTGTTGAAAATTAATCTGTTTCAGTTGACGATTCAAGTATTTTGCTGTAAATTCGTTTTTCTTGGTTAAATCCAACTAGTTTGATTTAGAATTATAACCTTTTTTTTTTAATATCAACTATTAAACTTTTCGTTGAAAATTAAAATTTTTGCGCCGAGAATTCAACTCATTGGTTGAAAGTTGAACTACAGTCAAACTCGGAGATAGCGCGCCTGGAGTTAGTTATTCCGAGGATTGACGCCTAACGGCCTACCTGTCTAACTGCGTCATGGCGTTGCGACAGTTCACTCGAAGCGGGAGGCACACACATAGTGAATAAGCACGATGGCGAGCTCGTGTCGACCAGCAGTGGGGCTGCGATGCCTAAAACCTACTGAAGCCGATGGGACTGATCGGATTATTTCGTGCAATCGAATGAGCCTGTTTTTGACATTAACAACAGCGCCATCTGACACGCGAATATATATCGCGAAATAGTATCTCGAAGTTATTAGAGCAATGTTAATGAAATTTAATATTTATAAAAGTAAGTGATTTTCTGTTAAATAACTTCATCGTCTGTCTGGTTATAAAACTGCGTCGCATGCATTATGCGATTACGTAAAAGTGCGTGCTTCCCACCTGAAGTGTTGACACGAGGTGTATTGGTAACTCATTGTTCAAACTATTTAGTTGAAATTTTCTATAACTTGTTGAAAATTTGATTTTTTTTTGTAACAAATTAATCTTCATGATTGAAAATTCAACTAATTGATTCAAAAAAGAAGAGAAAAAAGAAAACAAAATAGTCTTAAGAGTAGAAATCGGGAAAAGGGGACTGACTGTGATCCCTGCGATGGTGGAATACGATTTTTAAGGATGTTAATTCTAACCAGACAATAAAACTGCGTCGCATGGATTATGTGATTACGCAGAAGTGCGTGCTTCCCACATGAAATGTTGACATGAGGTGTATTGGTGCAAAAAAGCAATGCGCTTTCGGATGCTTCGGTCTTCGAATGGTTTAATCAAGTGAGCGACAGAGTATCTGGACCGATTATTTAAGAGAAAACTCTCCTTTTAAACTATAATTATAGATGTTCAACGGCCCGCAAACGTTTTAAGTACGTCAGCAGGAAAAACATTTATTTTAACGTGTAACAGCAAACTTTCTTCCTCATTTCCGTCAAATATTCAGATTACCCTTGTCTCCGTATTAGAAAAACAATTTTCAAAATCTTTTGCACCTCGTAGTAAAATCCACCCCAAAACAGCGACTATCTTCGAGTTTGACTGTATTTAGCTAAAAATGGTTATAAATTAAAATATGTAAACTAAAAATTAATTAAATAAAATATGGACTAGCGAATTCATTGTTCAAACTGTTTAGTTGAAATTTTATATGGCTTGTTGAAAATTCGTTTTTTTTGTAAAAAATTAATCTTCATGATTGAAAATTCAACTAATTGATTCAAAAAAGAAGAGAAAAAAGAAAACGAATCCCTGCGATTGTGGAATAAGATTTTTAAGGATGTTAATTCTAACCAGACAATAAAACTGCGTCGCATGCATTATGCGATTACGCATAAGTGCGTGCTTCCCACCTGAAATGTTGACACGAGGTGTATTGGTGCAAAAAGTAATGTGCTTCCGAAAGAAAACAAAATAGTCTTAAGAGTAGAAATCGGGAGAAGGGGACTGACCGTGATCCCTGCGATTGTGGAATAAGATTTTTAAGTATGTTAATTCTCTTTCTCATCGATGGTAAAACGTGAAACTACTAAAGCTACATTTTTGTTGTATTTTCAGGCCATTAGAAAGGAGTAAATGGCTCGATCCTTTCGAAAGTCAGCAGATCGCGAATGAACGAAGCGATTTGCAACTTTCAGTAAAATAGATATATCTCACTTTACGAATATATAGTTTCTTACAACCGAGATCCTCTACTTTTTGAGCTCGTAAAATTGAATTAAAGATGAGAGGGCGGTCTAAAATTAAGTGATAACGTCACAAGCAAAACAGCAAACAAGACAGCAGCATTTGCGCCCTCCAGTGACCATGGAGTGATTTATTTTTTAAGGCAAACAAATTATTTTCGAATCTGAACACGCACAGTAGCCTAAGTTGTATCTTTTGTCGAAAATTAGTCTTTTTGGTTTGAAAAAAGTAGACATTTTTTCACAAAGATTTCAAATATTCCACTGATTTTAAACAAATACAAAAGATTTCACAAATATTTCAAAGAATTCATAAGGATTTCAAAATATTTCAGGAATTTTAAAGATTTCAACAATGGTGCAGTGCACCAGATTTCAAAACATTTCAAAGATTTTAAAGGATTTCAAATTTTTTAGAATATTTCGAAATATTTCACAAAGATTTTAAATACTTCAATACTTTAAAACAAAGACAAAAGATTTCACAAATATTTCAAAGAATTAGTGAGGGTTTCAAAATATTTCAAAGATTTCAAAACATTTCAAAAAATTTAAACGATTTCAAATTTTTTTAAGAAGTTTTCAAAAGATTTTACAAAGATTTCCAATATTCCAGTGTTTTCAAACGCATACATAAACTTTCACAAAAATTTCAAAGAATTCATAGGAATTTCAAAATATTTCAAGAATTTCAAAGATTTCAAAAAGGGTACAAGTACACCAGATTTTAAAGATTTCAGAACATTTCAACGATTTTAAACGATTTCAAAAAGATTCAACAAATTTGAGAAGATTTTAAAAGATTTCAATGATTTCAAACGAACACAGAGGATTTCATAAACAAAGATTGAAAAAAGATTTCACAAATATTTTAAAGATTTCATAAAGATTTCGAAAAATTTCCCAAAGATTTCAAGGATTTCAAAGCTTTTAGAAAAATTTTTTAAGATTCCAAATGGTTTCTCCAAGGCTTCACAGAAATTTCAAGATTTTAAATACTTCAAAAGATTTCAATGAATTCACAAAGATTTCAAAGATTTCATAAAGATTTCAAAGACTTTACAAAGGTTCAAAAGTATCCCCAAAGATTTCATAAAGACAACTTATGTTCACACAAAATTAAGAATTTGTTTATTTATGGTTCTGCTTTCTTTAAAAATTGTTCACCAATAAAAAATAAATGGTCAATTTCTAAATGTATAACAAACTCTTGTCTTTTTGGTTAAATCTAACTGTTTTTAAATTGAAATAAAAATCTTGATTGGTTCAAATATCAACCATTACATTTTTCATCAAGGATTTTCCCAAAAAATTCTCTTTGTGAAATGGACGGCCCCGTAGTTAAAAAATAAAATTTAAAAACTCGTATAACAGATGAAATCTTACATAAATTGATGAGAAAACAAGAATAAAAAATATGCTGCACTCAAAGAAAAATCAATAAACGCGTAAAACAGCAATGAACCCTGCTCTCTGAACTTGACTAGCGATAAAAGAAACCATTTGGGACATTGCCAAAATTTTGCGAGGGTCTCAAGCACAACATTCGCCCGCCGAATGATTATTTCCCGCTGACTTTTCTGGCGACATTCAAGAATTGAAGATTTTTTTTTGTCGATAAAACTACCGAGTATAACTTGGCCGTCTATGGTATTAAATTTTTTTTTAGTGACTAATGCCAAATTATTATTAATCCGGTCGTTCGTGACTGAGTCGCGTTATAACTCCGTGCGTGTATCAATTATTGGCACGTACAGGTCATTATTTCAAGAAAAATTTAAATGGATCCCAGACACCAGTGCGAGAAACGTGTTTCCGGAATATGCGGAAGTGGCGTTTCCTCTTTTGTGTCCTTTGAGGAATTGTTTTATTGAATCCTTTTCACTTTAGCACAGTTTCAGTTTTCATAATGTCCAAAATTGCATTTAAAAAAATCACTGATCTTGACTATCTTAATGAATCTTACAATTCTATTCTAGAATTATTTTTATAAAATTTATAACAAATTCCTAACAATAAAGTTCTTCTCTTGAATCTTCTTACAATATTGAATACAAAAAATTAACTTATCTTGCTTGTTTCTACTTCTTAAATAACCGTTTTTAACACTTTAGCTGTTGTATTACTTTTCAAATTTTGGCGCCTTTTTCTTCACTTCTAGTGTATGTTAGGTTAGTCGATTTTCCTTGACAGTCACTTTTGGAGTTATCTTTATGGGAGCAGGATGCCTTTCCATCCTGCTTTCATAATAATAATAAATATATTTTTTAAATTTATAAATTTCATTTTGTTAACAGTTTGTTATAAATTATTTTAATTTTATTCACCACACAAATTTTTTTAAGTCTTTTTTTAATTGAAATATGGTAACTATAATTCTTTACTATTTTGAACTTAACCTCTATCTTTATTATGATATTATTATTTACTAATCAAATTATAATTTTCTTTTACAGAAATTTCATACATTATATTTTAATTGACATCTGTTGATATATATTTTTAAATTACTACTGACTTTTTAAATTGATCTCAATTATTGAAATCTACTCCAAAGATGACTAGGGCTTTCGTAACTATTTCTTAAGTGGGTTATTTACACCTTTTTTTAAATTGTTCATATTAATATATTAGTAATATTATTATTACATTTGTTTACATTTATTTAAATTGGTTCCCCTGATGATGGAAATGGTGTATTTCCGAAACGTTGGGTTTTTAAGATTTTAATAAACTTGTCCGATAGAGTTGATACAACTTTGTTCTTTTTCCTTCTATTTTGGATTCTCGGACGTTAAGGCCATGTGACGAGTGGGTCACGTGACCGGATTCTTACCTTACCGACACTTTTTTTATTTGTAAAGTTATTTTCACACGAATAGCCACATCGAGTTGAAAATTTGGGATAATAAATAAGAAGCACTAAGAAACGCGGCTCTTGTCCTAAATTTTTATAATTATGAAAAAGTTTTTTTTGTAAATAGATATTTTTTGCCTTTTTCATAATTATAAAAATTTAGGAGCAGAGCCGCGTTTCTTAGTGCGTCTTATTTATTATCCCAAATTTTCAACTTGATGTGGCTATTCGTGTGAAAATAAGTTTACAAATAAAAAAGGGTCGGTAAGGCAGGAATCCGGTCACGTGACCCACTCGTCACATGGCCTTAAAGACTCTTATAAACATTTTTTTGAAATCGCCTGAATTCATTGAACATTTGGCTTTTTTTTATTTCTCCATTAATGTGGACAACAATAAACAACCAATCAGTTTTGGGTAAATTACTTTTTTTTTTGTTTGAGCACCTAGATGAAGTAACTTCAAATGACCTAAAACGTTACTTTTTTCACTTCCTTAATTTTGTAATTTAAAAATCAAAATAACTAAGATGATAATTTATAAAAACTTATTTTAAAAAGAAACAGACATTAGTTAAAGTAGAATTTTTCAGTCAAGTTTTTTAACAAAACAGTTGCATTTTTAACCAAAAAAAAAATATGCAGTTTTTTTACCGAAAGAAATGAATTTTCAAGCCAAAAGGACTAATTTTAAACCAAATAGTTGAACTTTCTACCATTTTCAAACCAAAAAGACAAATTAAAAAAAAATCTAATTTAAGAAATTGAATTTCAACCCCTCAAAAAAACGAACTTGAAATAAAATAGTAAAATTTTTAACCAGAGATGAATTTTTAACTAAAATTATGAATCTTTAACCAAATAACTGAGTTGTTAAGAAAGTAGATCAACTTTCAACTAAGTAGTTAAATTTTCTAATAGAAAAGACAAATTAAAAGAAAAATAGCCGAAGCCTCTTCAGGATTTTTTTTTACTAATAGAGATGAATTTCCCAACCAAAAGCAACATTTTACAAACAAAAAAAAAATTTAATTTTCAACAAAAATGTTCGTTATTTTTCCATCAATTAGTTGAATTTTCTACCAAAATAGTTAAATTCAAACAAAAAAGAGGAATTTTCAACAAAATAGCTGAATCCTCAACCAAACCATTTTTCTACCAAAATTGTTGAATTTTCAACAAACAAAAAAATTAAATTTTTTTATCAAAAGAGATAAATTTTGAAACGAAAAAGCCAAATTTTTAACCAAGAAAGTAAAAAATGTCCACTAAATTTCCAATAAAAAATGGAATAGTTAATTTCCAGTTTAAGAAGTTAATTTTCAACTTGAAAAAAAAAGAATTTTCAAGAAAATAGTTAAATTTTTTACAAAAAATGTGAATTTTGAAAACGGAAAATTTATTTTCTAGAAAAAAAGACGAATGCTCAACAAAATACGTAAATTGTTAACCAAATAGTTGAATTTTCAACCAAGAAGATTAATTTTCTACCAAAAAGACGAGTTCTTAACAAATTACACATAGATTCTTAACTAAATAGTTTAAACAATGGATATCACATTAATTTTTAGTTAATATCTCTTTCGTTTCTAAAATTTTTTAAATATTAAGATTTTTAAACTAAAAGAGATCAATTTTTTAACAAAACATGGAGTAGTTAAATTTTAATTAAAGAGAATTCATTTTCAATTTTAAAAAAAATGAATTTTCTACAGAAAAGTTTAATTTTGTACCAAATAGTTGAATTTTATACCAAATTCTTGAATTTTTAAGCCGCAAAGACGAATTTTTTTATAAAAGAGTAGAATTTTCAACTATAGAATATGAATTTTCGAAAAAGGTTAATTTACATTCATTTGAATTTTCAACACAATAGTGAAATTTTTAGTTAAAAAGTTGATTTTTAATAAAAAAAATTTTTTTTAACTAAAATGATGAATCAACTTTCAGCTAAAGAGTTGAATATTCAATAAAAAATTTAATGGTTGATATTTACATAAAAAAAATATTTTAATTTAAAATAAAATAAAACAGTTGGATTTAACCAACAAAAATGAATTTTCAATCAAGAAGTATAACTTTTGAAGAAAATTGTAGAATTTTCAACAAATTAAATTTTGAACCAAATAATACAATTTTTAACCAAAAAAGATGAATTCTCAACAAAAAATGTAATAGTAGACTTTTCCACTGAAAGGATTTATTTTGGTTATTTATAGACTAAAGAATAACGTTTTAAATAAATATTGAAGTTCATTTTCAATACTTGAAAATTTTATGAAACTATTGTTTTAAATTCGAGACACTATTTACACTTTGAAATGAAATAATTTTTTATAAAAATGATTTTGGGTTTATTTGATTTATTTATTACTATTTACACTATTTTCGATCACTAAAGTTAGTTCGAGGACTGTAATAATTTTAATAAAATTTTTTTGATTTAAACATAAAGCTTTCAATTTTATGTTTTCCTAATTATTTCTGATTCTTGCTTCTTCATCATTCACTATACAGACATGCCCGTCAAATGTTTATTGTCAATAAATGTTATATATTAATAAATAAATAAATGTAATACTGATAAGCAACAAAATTGGAATTTTTCAGAACGAAAAAAAATTCTGTAAAATCGAAATCACCATTTAAAGATAAGACGAAAACAAATTGGAACAAGCTCGGCTGCGGATTGCAATAATAAAAGTACTCGTCTTTTAAAAAAAAAATATAAGTCTTACTCCAGAGATATTGAGCTTTCGGATATTTTTTCAATTCTTTGAATTCTGAATTCCTTTGATTTTTGTTGATTGTTTGAATGCATTTGAGTTTTTGGCGAATACCCTTGGAATTTTTTAATTATTTAAATATTAATAAATTCGACGGAATTTTTCATAAATCTTTGAATTCTTATTCAACTGCAATTCTTTTAAACTTTCACGATTAAATTTTTTTTGCGGATTTGCTTGAATTTCTTTTAATTCTTTTAAATTATTAAAAAAAACTTTTATACTTTTTTTAGTTTTTGAGTTCAGATTTAAACCAATTCAATTTTTGGTTTGAATCCATTGAATGCACCTAAGTTCTTTTGAATTTCTGGAAATTCACTTGAATTTTTATTATTTTTTGTTATTTGTTCAAAATTAGTTTTTTTTTTCAAAAATTTATTTTTAACTGAAAATTTAATTATTGCATTTTTTTTTTAATGTATCTTTTCTACTTTAAAGTTAATTCTTCTTAATGGAAAAGTCTACTATTATATTTTTTGTTCATAATTTTACTATTTTGTTGAAAGTTGAACAGCTTTGTACAAAATTCATTTTGTTGATTGAGGATGTATTTATTTGGTTGAAAATTTAACTATTTTGATAAAAATTAACATATCGGGTTGAAAATTTAACATTTTTGTTGAAAATTTGTCTTTTAGTAGAAAAGTAATCTTTTTTGCTTGAAAGTCAAATTTTTTTAATTGAAAAATTTACTATTATATTTTTGGTTCAGAATCTACTATTTTGTTGAAAATTCAACTATTTTGTGACAAAGTCAGTTAAATCAAGATTTGTTCGCAAATTCAAGTACTTGGTTGGAAGTTAAACTACTTTGTACAAAATTAATTTCTTTGGTTGCAAATTTAACTATTTTGTTGAAAATTAACATCTTCCTTGAAAATTAACATCTTCCTTGAAAATTAACATCTTCCTTGAAAATTAACATCTTCCTTGAAAATTAACTTCTTCCTTGAAAATTCAACTGTTTTGTAGAAAATTCCTCTTTTTGCCTTAAAAATTCTACAATTGGTTGAAGTTTTTTCTTTCTTAACTGAAAAATCTTAGTGGAATTTTTTTCTGATCAAAATGCAATTATTCCATTTTCTAGTTGAAAATTTAAACATTTGGTTAAAAAGTCATGTATTTTTTTTTTAAAATTCGTCTTTTGTCAAAAATAATTTTCTTGGTTGAAAATTGAACTTTTTTCTTGAAAACGTACTTTTTTCTTGAAAATTCATATTTTCCGGTTGAAAACTCAACTATTTTGTAGAAATTCGCGTTCTTGGCTTAAAAATTCTACAATTTGGTTGACATTTTTTGTCCTTTTTAATTGAAAAATCTTAATTAGTGGAAATTTTTTTTTTATCAAAATGCAATTTTTCCTTTTTCTGTTAAAAACTTAACTTTTTTGTTGAAAATTAACTTTTTTTTAATTCATATTTCGGATTGAAAATTTACGTGTTTTGTAGAAATACGCCTTGTTAGCTTAAAAATTTTACAATTTGGTTGAAATTATTTGTGTTTTTTAACTGAAAAATCTTACTTAGTGGAAAATTTGCCTTTTTGGTTCAAAATGCAATTATTCCATTTTTTGTTGAAAATTGATATTTTTAGTTGAAAATTCATTTAATTCAAAATAATTTCTATTTATCTATGTTGTTAAAGATTCGTCTTTTGTTGTAGAAAATTAACATTCTTGCTTGAAAACTTAACTATTGTGTTGAAAATTAACTTTTTTCTTGAAAATTCATATTTTCGGGTTGAAAAATTTAAATTTTTTGTAGAGAATTCGTCTTTTTAGCTTAAAAATTCTACAATATTTGATTGGAAATTTTTGTGATTTTTAACTGAAAAATCTTGGTGGAAAATTTGTCTTTTTAGTTGAAAATACAATTATTCCATTTTCGGTTAAAAATTGATCTTTTTAATTAAAATTTCAAATATATGGTTGAAAATGAACTATTTTGTTGAAAATTAATATTTTCAGATTGAAAATTCAACAATTTGGTTGAATTTATTTTTTTTTGTAGAAAATAAATCTTTTTGGCTTGAACATTCAACAATTTGGTTGAAATTTTTTCTGTTTTGTTGAAAGTTCGTCTTTTTAGTTTTAACATTGATCCTTTTGAAAATTGATTAAAAATTCAAGTTTTGTTTGAAGGATCAACTATTTGGTTGCAGAGGCAACTGTTTGATTGCAAATTACATTTTTTCTTGAAAATTTAACTATTTGGTAACTATTTTGTTAAAAATAAATATATTATTTTGTCTTGAAATCGTAGAAATGTGGTACGTACATTAATTTTATTTGAAAGAATTTATTCCCCTATTATTTCCCTATTTTCGTGAAAAATGACCCTCTTTCCCCTTTTCAGGGCATTATGGGCTCTAAAGTCTGGAATTTAATTTTAAATTCAAGTTTGAAGAAATAACAAATAAAAAATTGTTCCTGAAAAGTCCAATAAAGGATTTTTGTTTTCTATTTCACTGCAATTTCGAGTTGTTTTCACAGCAAACGAGAACGCCTCTTCGCTCGTTTATTTTTTCTGGCAATACTAACAAGGAATAAACGAGGCCTGAGTCGCGAAATTCCCATAATTGGAGTTCTCATCGAGGAGAGTTTACCTTCAAGAGTGTCGATGAAATTGCATAGGGTTTGTCGCATCACCACTCCAAAGAAATACTTGTGTGCGTGCTGCTGCAGAGTTGTTACCTATACCTATATTTTATCTGTACACATACTTTCATTAAATACTTTAACTGTCTGTAGAATTATCTATAGTGTGACACAGAAGTTGATAAAAACTTCCCTTACTCTCTAAATTTGAATCAGTGAAATTTACTGTTTAGTAGTAGTAAGTAAGGAGAATTTAAGGCAATATTCCTGTTACCGGCAAGTCTCTAGAATATTCTCAAAGGCCCCCGATAATGATAAAATGAATGAATTAAATAAAATGATACTACGCAATTGTGAGTAACGAATTTTGCGTAAACAG
>CAKNYM010044546.1:69747-104827 GCA_932195095.1 Andricus curvator | reverse complement strand
AGTAGCCGCAAATACAGTCCAGCTAGATAAAGTAGGGCCAGTAAACAATTTCATGCATTCGCTCTTCAATCAGGTGGACGTACATTTCAATCAAAAAGTAGTATCTCCTCCTAGAACTCTTATGCATATCGAGCATACATCGAGACTTTACTTAACTACGGTCCAGCTGCCAAAGACAGTCATCTTACATCATGTCTGTGGTATAATGATACTGCTGGAAAAATGGATGATTTCTATGCTAATGAGGGTTTAAAATATCGACACAAATATTTTGGTGCTGATAAATCTATTGATCTTATAGGCCATTTACACTGTGACGTTTTTAATCAAGATAAATTCCTTATCAATGGTGTGGAATCACGACGTCGACTAGTTCGCTCAAAGGACACTTTCTGTCTCATGGATGCTACAAACAGCTGTCACGTGCGTATTGAAGAGGCCTCGCTACTTGTTCGCAGAGCAAAAATTAATCCTGACGTTCTTCTTGCACACGCTAAAGCTCTATCTCAGGGTACTGCAAAATATCCTATCACACGTGTTGAAGTTAAAGCCTTAACGATACACTCGGGTGTACACGCTGAAACTCTTGACAATGTTATTCTTGGTCAATTACCAAAAAGAATAATAATAGGATTTGTGGAGAATACTGCATATAATGGTAATGGAAACAAAAACCCCTTCAATTTCCAAAATTTTAAAATCAATCATCTATCACTTTATCTCGATAGTACCCAGATATCTTCGAAACCTCTACAACCGACATTCAACACTAAAGGACTCTATGTCGATGCGTATAACACATTATTTACTGGAAGTGGTATTCATTTTCTGAATGAGGGTAATAGTATTGGCCGACAGCAATATCTAAACGGTAATTGTTTATTTGCATTTGATCTTACACCTGATCTGTCCGCAAATTGCTATTCTCATTGCAATCTCGCAAAACATGGAAGTCTCAGAATTGAAGTACGATTTGAAGAGGTACTTGCTAACACAATTAATTGTCTAGTATACGCAGAGTATGATAATGGTTTGGAAATAGACTCGTCTAGACAAGTAATAGCAGATTTCAGTGCTTAGTTGAAGTGGTGGTACTTTCTATTTAGGGAAAAACCTCCTCATGGAATACCTCAGTCTCTACTTGTTCGTCGCGGTAGGAAACTCTAGTGCCATATAGCGTATTAAAAATAATCATTGTTGACTACGTGATTGATATACAAGGGTTTCGTGATGATTCTGGTCGTTTTATACCTAAAGAAGTAGCTTTAGTTACTCTAGATCGCCACTGTATAGCTCATTGGATTACCTCTCCACCTTATGCTTTTACCGATCTCACAAGCCCATCTCAAAGACAAAATAATTGGCTTAGTTGTAAACATCATGGAATTGAATGGTTTGAAGGAGATGTTTCAATGAATTTTCTCCATGCTAATCTTCGTGCCGTTGCCCGAACTGCTAGACTAATATACACTCGAGGACATGAGAAGGCTCTTTTGCTGCAAAAGATTATGAGTAGACGCATCACAAACCTGGAGGAACTAAGCTGCCCATCGTTTAAAAGGTTGGAGTTCTTGGATGAGTTTTGCTTTCATCATGGGGTAAAAAAGACGCAAAATTCGTGTGTGCTCTTAATAATGTTCTGAGACTGAAGAAATGGATCGAGAAGGAACGACTAGATGGAGTGCTTTCGTACTCATACAATAAAACATCTGTCTACAGTACACATCCAGCAATATCATCTACAACCGTAGGACATAACCTTTCATACACATCAGAAGATTTATGGGAGGATACTGTAGAATTGTCCACACAATCAAATCTGATATCTTCAAAGAAGTATGAACAGTCTCCAGATACTGCAAGTGCTCCGTCTCACAGAAGCAAGGACAGTAGGTGTATTTCCTGCCGATCAGATTCCCAAGCGGTGGAAAAACCAGCTGCAATTGTTGCTAATACGGATGGACATAAACAACCTGGTACCCATTGGGTCGCCATGTACGTCGGAAACAACGGACGAGCTACCTACTTTGACAGTTACGGGCTACCGCCTCTTGTACCTGAACATCTTCTTTGTTTACGGGAGAATTGTTCCTTCTACAGATGGAATACAACAAGACTCCAAAGTGCGACTTCGGATGTGTGTGGCCAATACTGTATTATGTTTCTTCATTGCATGTGTCATAATTATTCTTTGTCTGATTTTACTAATTTCTTTACGAATAATCTAGAAGAAAATGATAATATCGTCCGTAAATTTTACAAAAAACTCTTAAAGAGAAATAAATGGAAGAAAAACTCTTCTTCAATGAGAAACCGACGACTAAGTGGTGGTAAATATTGTAAACAAAATAGTCCCCTTGTATCATGTACACAGACAGCATCATCGAAATTAGCCACACTTTCCTTACTATAAAATATACGTCGAATGTTATGATTATTATGTGTATTCTATTTTTTTGTCAAAATATTTCACTCAATAAATGTAACTAAATTAACGTGTATAATGTTATGTTTTTATTTAAAAGATCCTAACTCCTCTAGTGTATAAGTAGCATTTAAGTACAACACTGAATAGTTTAAATTATATCTTTTCATCATAAAAAGCATAATTTGATGATAGACGTAACCGTTAGAGCAAGATAATTAAGACCATATAGCGTGAAGGACATAAGATGCTTATAGTCATCACACGAGGCCTCGAATTTTCTTCATACACGCACGTGATGTATTTTTGGGTCCACTCTACAGCGTTATGCGATCTAGCTCAGGTGAAAGGGAAAGTACGTAACCATCAGAGCCAGATAATTAAGGGCATATAAAGTGAAGGGCGTCAACTCTTCATAGACACACTACCTACGGGCGAGGGGTGTCGGCGCCATAGTGCGGTGAGGGGGGTAAGGAGTAGTGGAAGGGGTGTCTGGTCGAAGTGATGCCTTACTACTCACGAAGCTGGTCTACACAGCATGTAACAGAGCCGACTCACCGACACTGTGGGTAAAAGCGGGTTGAGTTCAGACTGGGAGCCGAAGCGGGTTGAAGTCCAAAACCGTTTTTCCCCGCGGAATAATTTCAGTTCGCTTCTACTCTGCCGCTCATTCATTCCGTTTCCACTCCCATACTTTTTTCAAGTCTTCTTTGCGTTGACACGAAAACTGAAACCGCTTCTCTTCTGCAACTTATTTTGCACCGCTTTTACTCTCAGCCCGTCATATATGTATACATCGCAATAGCGGCGGCGATTACATGTGTAAAACTCAGGTATTAAGACAAAGCGGAAATACAAATATTTCAGAGTTTGAAAAACTACACAAGTTAATCAGGTTAAGCTGTCTTGTACCCAGCTGGAAATTCCTGTACAGGAACGTACACAGGTTCCTGGTACACCGGTTCCTGCCGCGGATCCTGCAAGGGAACTTGCGCACGTTCCTGTACAGGAACCTGGATATTGAAATTCTTGTACAGGTTCCTGTATTATCGTGTACGCTGCTGCAAAAATATTCCCTAGGGAGAATCCTGTACAGATTCCCGTGCAAGTGAGATACATTTGCAAAAAGTATCTATGAAGGATCCTGCACAGGTTCCTGAGCAGGTGGGACACTCGCATATATATGCATATATATATAGTTAAAAGTTTGTCATAAGGACAACCGCAGGATTTCGCCGGGAGCGGGTGCTAACCTGAAAAATTGCACCCGCTCCCAGCGAAATCGCGGTAAAATTTCAGCTGTAACCACGTCTCACGACCGTGAGATAGGTGGTTACAGACTGCGACGAACTCAATACGATGGTCCGGCAAAAGTCTCGTGCACCCTGAGGACACGGAGCGACCCAAGGACGACCGCCTTCTGCATTTTCCCCGCAAGTGTCTCAGCATTTTTTTGACACGCAGGGATGCTTTTCAGGCTATTAACCAGTGAAACCTTGGCACTTCCAAGAGCGCCGATGATCAAGACGATTAGCTTAACAGAATATTCCGGGTATAAACGTCGCAACTCCCTTATAAGGTCTTTATACCTCTCTTTCTATTCTTTCTCCTTGGCTGTGACGTTTTTGTCAGCTGGTGCCGAAAATTCGATAACGAACATGGTTCGTTTCTCGAAGTCAAGGAGAACTATGTCAGGCCTCGCGTGCGCAACAGAAACAATTGTCGAGAATATGAAATTCCAGTATATGCGGCACATCTCATTTTCGACAATTGACTCTATTTCTCTAGGAGCGTTTAGCGGAGAGGTATTTGGGCTAATGACATAAGAGTGACAGAGATGGTAATAAAGCACTCTTAGTGCCGTATTGTGCCTTTGGATGTAGGTCGTTCCCGCATGAGTTGGACAACTAGATAGTATGTGTCCTAGATGCTCGGGGTGTGCATGACACGCTCTGCAACTATCATCGGGAATGTCTTGGCTCAAAATGTGGCGACGGTATGCTAGAGTGGAAATGACACCGTCTTGACATGCCAAAATGAAGCCCTCCGTGCCCGACTTCAATCCGGGTGATCTAAGGAAAGCAAACGTTAGCTCATACGACATCGACTGATCTTCCACATTTCTGTGGAAGATGCCGTGCATCCTCTTGTCGAGGAGATGTTCGTGGAAGTTTTTCTCCTGTGCTTTCTTAATCCGGGCCTTCAGGAGTGAGTATTCAAGATGGATAAGATTTGATGCATTTTGCTCACCCCTAATATTGAAGTCAAGGCCGAGTGTTTCAGCAGCCTCCTCCGCTGCTTTGTACAGAAACGCCCCTTTTCCCACTTCTTCGTGTTTCCTGACCATTTTAAGAAGAGGGTCTTGTCCATTTGCAACTATATGTGCTGTACCCAGAATGAGTCTGTTGTGAAGAAATTCAAGATTCAGTATTCCGCGACCACCTAGGCGGCGTGAGATGTAAAGTCACGGAACAGAAGACTTAAGGTGCATGCTCTTGTTCATGTGCAAAACCTTTCGCGTCCCGATATCAAGGGATCTGAGCTCGTCCTTCGTCCATGGAACCACTCCAAATGAATAGAGTACTACCGGGACGGCAAGCATGTTCGTTGCAGATACTTTGTTTCTCGCCGACAGTTCGGAAGACCAAATCTGCCGGATGAGAAGTTTGTATCTGCATCGGAGAGTATCCTTTATAGATGTCGCGTCCTGAATGCGGCTCTGTGGCACGCCCAGGTATGTATAGGTCTCTCCAGCGCAAAGGTGTCGTATAGCGCTTCTGTCAACGAGCTCAGGATCTTCGGGGATGCCATTAAGTTTTCCTTTCTTCAAATTAACCTTGGCGCATTTCTCTAACCCGAATTCCATTCCAATCTCTTGAGTGTACTCTTTGACAATTTTCAGAGCTAGATGTAGTTTCTCTTGATTCCTAGCATAGATCTTAAGATCATCCATGTAAAATACATGGGTGACCTTATGCTTTCGGTTTCCAGGTTTGCCGCAGAGATACCCTTCGGAATGGCGAAGTGCGAGAGATAGTGGCAATAATGTGAGGCAAAAGAGGAGAGGGCTCATGGTGTCGCCCTGAAATACACCTCTCTGAAAGGTGATACTGTTAGTGATCACACGATGTTTTCCAGATGAGATAGTAAATCTGGTTTTCCAAAGCGGCATTAATGTATCTATGCACCTCACGATGTGTGGATGAACCTTTAGGCTTTCCAACAGACAGATGATAAGTCTATGGGAGGTTGAATCGAAAGCTTTCCGGTAATCAATCCAGGCCATCGATAGAAATCGCTGATAGTATGCTGCGTCTTTACAGACACATCTATCGATGAGCAAGTTCTCCCGACATCCCGCTACGCCTTTCTTGGAGCCACGTTGTTCATACATCTCTCGCCATACAGGTCCAATTGTCCGAACAATCCTATCATTTAGGATAGCTGTGAAGATCTTATACAGTGTGTTCAGACAAGTTAGTGGCCTGTAATTCTTAGGGTCAGCTAAGTGGCCGCTCTTCGGCAGGAGCACTGTGCGCCCTTCCACCAACCACCCCGAGATAGGCTCTTCCGACTTTAGATATGTGGTGAAAATTTGGGCCAGATGCTGGTGGGTTGAAGGAAACTTTTTCCACCAGAAGGTCTTGATACCATCTGGTCCCGGAGCGGAATAGTTCTTCATGCCTTTTAATACGCTTTTCACCTCCTCAGTAGTGATAGGTGGGCATTCCTCCTCAGCTGTTATGAGGGCATTGCACAGCTCCTTGAAGCTATTTATGTTCTTTGAGCCTTCTTCAAGTGGATGTTGGACTTCGTAGACTTCTCTCCAAAATGCTTCGACCTCCTCTGGTTTGGGCGGATGGTCGACAGTAACTGGAGGGTCTTGGAAGAGTCGAGATGGGTCAGACAAAAACTGCTGATTTTCCCTGACCCACCTCTCTCTCCGCTCTAGACTTCTCCTAGCGTTAGATAGTACTCGTATTCTGTCAACAATATGCTGCCTGATGGTCAGTAGCTTTGACTTGTTGATTGTGTGATGACGGGTTCGCAGTTCGCGTGCGAACTGTCGAACCTTGGCAGTGAAAGTCCTGCCAGATGTTATTTAGTCAATCACACACTGAATGCGGGACGCGTACTGTCTTGCCTAGCTTATCTTTGTGCTAAGTTGATGCATTCGTCCTTTGGTCTTATAATCAACCGTTGGTTGTGTTTTGCAGTTTGCATCTGCCAAAGTTCTCGCTGCATTGTACACACTACAATTGATAGTCCAGAGATCGGATTCTTCGGAAAAATCTCCACGAAATTCATCATCCAGTTCAGTCAGATCTTTGGGCTTGGGAGAAACCTGAATGTTAATGTTTCTCCGTGTCTTGAAGCATCGTTCTTCCTCTATTGGATGCCTGTTCGAGGTTGGTCTCAGTGTCGCCTCTCTTTCTCTGTTTCCGGCTTGTTCTGCCTGCGGTTGTGTAGGCGCTCCGCTTTTATAACCCCTTTTCCGCAGGTCCTCGGCACGGTTTCGCAGACGTTTTTGCGAAAAATCCGAGAGCTCTGGCTGTTTCTCGCACCACAGAGCATGCAGTCGCGCCATGTAACCTTTTCGTTCAGGGGCCATACTGGTATCATAGCACTCCAGCAGGTCGTTCCTGAGTCGATCCGTCCACTTGAAAGTAATGAGATTCTGCCGGTCAATCGCATTGACTCCGTCTTGATTGGCTCCCCTAACTCTAGGGTAGTCGGCATTGTTGTCCGACCCATTGTCGGGAGCCCTGCGCGTTCGATTGTTTTGAACCGCACTTCCTACAACTATGTTTGCTGTTGTCATTGTTGTTCCCACGAGCAGCTAGGGAAAAGGGTTCGTCCATCCTTGTAGATCCCCGCGTGCAAGGATAAGGCTGATACTCTGAGAGGTCGCCCGGTATCCCAGAGTTTGAGAAAACGGGGTGTTGAAAGGCGGTTTTGAAATATGGTCAGGAGTGGATAGTGAATCACATTGTAGTCAAGGGGTCGGTTTAATTATGAATGAAAAAGCAAGACAGCATCTCAAAGATCATGATTATGTATCTCCCAGATTGTTGTGGGCTATAACGAAGGTAGGAATCAGAAGATTATTTATCATAGCATGCTACACCCCAGTTGATAGCGCTCCCAGATAAGTCAAAAACGCCTTCTGGGACACTTTAAATGATACAATAAGTACTTGCGATCAAGGTGAAAGAATAATTCTGCTAGGAGATATGAACGGATGGGTCGGCGTCCAATGTCATGATACAGATACAGAAAGGGTGCTAGGTAAGTTTGGGGATCCAACAAGAAAAAATTATAACGGGGAAAAATTAGTTAGCTTATGCTTAGAAAAGGGCCTATTTATTACCAATACTTGGTTTCGACATAAAATGATCCACACGTACACCTGGTGTAAAGGAAATAACCGCACTGTAATTGACTTCGTTATTGTGGATGAAAGACTAAGAGAACTAGTCAAAGATACAAGAGTCATGAGGGGTTCCGAATGCAATACTGATCATTACCTTTTAGTCTCCAAAATAAACTTAGGGCGGGGATGGAGAAGAAAGAGAACAAAAAAAGCTAAACAAACGCGAATAAAGATTGAAAATTTACAGAAACCAGAAGTGCAAATAGAGTTTCAAAATAAGTTAAGCGAACGCATAGATAGGGCAACTTGGGAAGCGCTTATTAAAAATAAAGATATAGAGGGCGCGTGGACTTTGTTACGGGATATCATTGTCAAAACTGCCATTGAAGTGTGTGGTAGGGCAGTGGTAGGAAGAAAGTCTGGTGATGCGTGGTGGAATTATGAAATTCAGGCCGCCCAGCAAGAAAAGAAAAAATCGCACAAGAGAACATTAAACATCACAGGTCTTAGCGATGAGGAGAGAAATAGACTCGAAAATGATTACAAAGACAAAAAGAGGAAAGTTAACCCTGTCGGACCGAACGAACGGAACGGATACGCTACAGCGTATCCTTATAGTATCCACATCGTATCCTCTCCGTATCATGCAAGAAAAACTCATAAAAAAAGAAAGATTAACATTTCACTTGTTAAAATTCGGATTCTACGTGAAATTTTGAGTTAAAAGATCACAGAGTAATCGCAATAGTTTTTCTTGCAACAATAAAAACTTTTAAGAAATATAATACTTATCGATGACGTGCGCTGAAGGCGACTTCAAACGCATCGTCGTTCAGTAGCAGTTAATAGGCGTTATCCGTCGACGAGGCGTTTGAAGTGGCCTTCAGCCCACGTTATCGATAAGTATTATATTTTTTAGAGTTTTTAATGTTGCAAGAAAAACTATTGCGATTATTCCGTGACCTTTTAACGCAAAATTTCACGTAGAATCCGAATTTCAACAAGTGAAATGTTCATCTTCCTTTTTTAATGAGTTTTTCTTGCATGATACGGAGAGGATACGATGTGGATACTGGGAGGATACGCTGTAGCGTATCCGCTCCGTTCGTTCGATCCGCCAGGGAAACGACTAGTCAAGGAGAGTGAAGAAAGAATCAGAACAGAAGAAGAGAAGAAAATACAAAACAGCTTTGAAGGAATTATGAAACTATTATTTAAACTGATAAAAGAAAGTAAAAAAACAGAGTTTGTCAGCATGAGAAACAGCAAAGGTGAAATGCTATATGATGTAGACGGGATAGTAGACGCTTTAAAAGACTCTTTTGAAGAATTATTAGGAGGTGAAGATATAGAGCAACAGAACTGCGACATAAAACATGATGCATTAGCAAAACCCAATTGAAAAAGTCTGTGTCACTGAGGTTAGAGATATAATTGAGAACTTAAAAAACGGTAAGGCTGCTGACGTAGACAGTATTAACGCTGAAATGCTTAAATACGGTGACGAGTACATACCTCACAGGTTGTGCGAATTGATACATTTATGTATCGAGACGGGAGAAGTCCCAGACGATTGAAGAAAAGCGATTATCGTACCAATATACAAAAGAAAGGGAGATAAAAGCAACTGCAGTGATTACAGAGGCATCAGCTTACTAAGTTCCGTAAGTAAAATATAATCAAAAATACTCATTCGTAGGGTAATGAAAATTACAGAAGAAAAGATATGGGAAGTCCAAAGTGGATTTATGCCAGGAAGATCATGTACAGATCAGATATTTAGTTTAAGACAGATCACAGAAAAAAGCTTAAGAGTAGGAAAGAAAGTTTTCTGTGCATTTGTTGACCTAGAAAAAGTATTTGACAAGGTAAATAGGAGTAAACTTTGGGAAGTCCTTAAAGAGTACGGAGTCAACGGATGGCTCCTACAAGCAATAAAATAAATATATACAGGTAGTAAAGCGAGTGTAAGAGTAAATGGGAAACTGAGTGACTGGTTCGATATTATGCAAGGCGTGAAACAAGGATACGTTATGTCCTCATGGCTATTTATCATATTTATAGATAAGTGTCTAAGAATGGCCCTCTTCGACGAAGAAAGTGTAGATCTCGAAACAGTGAAGGTACGTGGGTTAGCTTTCGCAGATGACAAGATTATTATGGCAGAATCAATCGAGGACTTGCGAAGAATGTTGAATAAACTTAATACAAGCATGAAGAACATGGGCCTTAAAATTAACGTAAATAAAACAAAAATCATGGTGTTTGAAGGAAAAACTGAGAAAACAATGTGCAACATTGTCCTAAATGATGAGAGATTAGAACAAGTTGACAAGTACGTATATCTGGGTAGCCTATTCACTAGCAACAAAAAAATAGATGGGGAGTTAGATAGGCGCATAAATAAGGGCAAGCAGGTTATCGGTAGAGCAGGGTCCGAGCTCAGAAATTAAAAACATATCAAAAAAAGCTAAAATGACCATAAATAATTCTATATTCGTACCGACTGTACTATACGGTAGCGACACATGGACCTGTCAAGAGAAGGACAGGAGTAAAATTAACGCGATTGGCATGAAACCTATACGCACAATATGCGGAAAAACACTGATGGTTCAAGTCCGAAACGAGATAATTCTCAAAGAATGTGATGCAAAAGAGACAATAGTTGACACATGGGAAAGAAATCAGTTAAGATGGTTCGACCATCTTGAAAGAATGAAAGATGAACGACTGACCAAACAAGTGTATGAAGGTAAAGTAAATGGCAGAATGCCCAGAGGTAGACCGCCAAAAGAATGGTTAGAATCTGTGAATGAGACACTAGACCGAAGAGACATAAGAAGCCATAGAAACACGAGAGCTTGCATGAAAAAATGCATGGACGTGATGGAAGCTAGAGTAGTATGCCAGGACAGAAAAGTGTGGCGACAAATATTTTGTAAACAGAGTGACAATAGTGCGAATGACGCCTGAAACAAAGACCTTGGATACTAATGGGCCCAAGCGGGGAACCACACATAACAATTTTGTGAGGCTCTTCCCCTGGGGTTATCGCTAGAGAGATTGATCAGCAACCTGGGTCGGAGCAGTGTTGCGGAATGAGCGTGTCATTTAAATAAATAGACGAGAAATCCAGATCAATCTAAAATATATATACCTAACACCTATATACCTATCTACCTTATACATATATACCCACCTACACACTACTATTTTCCAACCGAGCAAGTCACGCCTACGCCGAAAGGGAAATGGCTTAATGGTATAATAATAGTGCTACAAAGCATTAAACATATTACAATTGTAATAAATTTAATATAAATTTATTACAACTTTACTATTTAATTCAAATGAAAGAAAATATTTTTAAACATTCTTTTAAAAAAATCGTTGTTAAGAATACAGTTCGTATATTAAGATTTCAATCACCTTTAATAATTATTGTTTATTGTCTTAAATATGTATTAATTATTACTTGAGCATTTATGCAATTATGTATTATAATTTCCTAAATCTTTTATTCAAAAATTATTATCTTCTCAATGCACTTCTGTAATTTTTGTTTAAGTCCAAACCGTGATTCTGTCTAGAAACTATGTAAAATCTGGACAGTCTTCATATATTCCAATTCGTAACGAACTCCTAGATAGCGCCAAGACTGGGACTAGACAGCAGAAAGGTTTGAATCAAACACTTAACAAAACTAGACAGCACTGGTGTAGCGCCAGGCTAGTATTGCGTGAATAGGCAGGCTTGAGAAAAACTGTACTGGCTTTAGCATGATTCAAGACTGCCACAAAAATTTTCCACACGGGAATTAATCTTAATCTGCATTAAACATCCAAATCGAGAAGACGATCTTAAAACTGCTCAATTATATCGAATCAAAAATGAATTATATACTTTTCCAAATTATGCTACACGTGAAAATTGAAAATATCGGAATCCTCCTTTAGAGATACATATTATGCTATATAGAAAATGGATAAATTAAGTATACAACTTTGAAAAATTCATCAAATCAAAATACCTACTTTTTGTATGTATTTGGATGTATACACAGAAAAAACAGAATTATAATCTTTACAGCGATTTCAGAGTAATCTTTACCTGTAACAAAAATTAAATTCACGTGTTCAGATTTACCCACCACATAGGAAATGGTTACCATGTCAATTCTATTAAATCTTGTTTTGTTTCGATGCAAAAAAATTCAATTTTATCTACTTGAAAATTACCCGCAACAAAAATTTACTTCTATTTTTTCTGTGTAACATATTTTTGATTGCACAATAAATGAAATTAAAGTTTGATTTTTTTAAGTAAAAAAATTTGTATTCTGTCAACGTGTATTACACGGGCATTTTTTCATAAAAATCAATAATATTGTGCGGGCTATCTCGAGAATGGCATGAAAGGAATGGCTGAGTTTTCATCTTTGTTTGAACGCCTGTCCTCGACATGGGCGCATTTGCAAACGCTAACACCCCAGGCGGAACAAGATCGAGTTTTTTGCGCGCTCACTTCAACCTACGATGGCTCGCTCATTTTTCGCTTAAAAAACCTGAAACTTCCCAAAAAACTTCTTTAGACCCTTATGAAGAACTTCTTCTCGGAAAGTTGTTTGAACTCCAAAATTCCCTCGATAGGTTTTGCCGCCGAACGTGACAAAGCATGGTATTAAATAGCTATTGACAAACATTGACATATTGTTAAACAATTAACTTTTTTATATACAAATCAAATTCGGTGGGCAGCGAAAGAGTATAACATGCTCAGGGTTTAAATTTTAAGTCATTTCGTTGAAATGAAAAAAAGTTACGGCGAGTTTATTTTAAAAAACGCATTAAATTCCGCTCATCGAAATTTGCAGTTTATATTTTTTTCACAACGTTGAAATCGCACAAAAAAGTTTTCTTCACAAAAATTGTGCTCTTCCTTAAGCTTCATATGCTCATATTTTTTTCGAAGGTTTTTTTCTAAATTTGAGTTTCAGATCATTTTTCGCGTCACATTATCTCGAATGGGAGGCAAGGAATACAAAGCCGAGCGTCCCGTCGGTTATTGCATCCGGACCCTCAATTAATCGTATGTAATTGAAGTTACGAACGTTCATATGAACGAAATTAAAGAATTTTTTCAGAATTTTTGGTGGCCTGAATCATTTAGAAGGACAAAAAATTATATTCTATTACAACAAATTTTCGAATTTTTAATTTTTATGGTGTTAACTACCCTTACACATCACCCATTATTCAGACATGCGAATAATAGGGTGGGTGATAATTTTCCGCATAACCCCTGAAAACCACCCTCACGGAATGCACACCTAGAATGTTAAAAATGACAAGTTTGATTGTACATATTTGAAAATATAAAAACGTCGAAAATCTTCTTTATTTGTCCCGCGAAATATAGGGGAGGTGAAAATTATCGGTAGAATCCCTAAAAACTACCTTCACTATATGCACACCTAGAATGTTAACAATGACCAGTTTGATTGTCGATATTTGAAAATATAAAAACGCTGAAAATTCTCACCTGGCCTATAATTCGTGGGATAAAAAAATAAGATTTTTGACGTTTTTATATTTTCAAACACTGATAATCAAACTTCTATTAGGCAGGTCTGAATAATGAATGATGTGTATGGGTAGCTAACTCCTTAACAAATTTTGTATGCGACAATTCTTTTGAGAAAAATATTTTTTATTTTCAATATGCGCGTTTTCGCATGCATTGTAAACTCGACAGTGTACTGCCAATAAATAAAATTGTCAAAATAACACCAAAACACATTATTTTCTTGACGTGCTTGAATTGGTTTGCGTCTATGTGAATCGGTCAGTTTCTCTAATGGCTTTGAATCTGCAATGTACTACAATGTCCATTTCAAGCAAAGTCTTATTGAATCGGTTTACCTCTTTTTGAATGAGACCGACTTTTTTAAGGTTAGGCTGCCATATTTCACATGATTTTTAAAATTGATAAATTATTGAGAGATTAAGAGAAATCATACGCAAGGCTACTAGATTCTTTTTGCTGTTTTAGCTCTAGAGGATGTAAAGGCTTTTTCGGCTTATAAGTCTGTCAAAACAATAATAAAGAGTAAAATTCTGTTAGAAAGCAATCGGCGGCAATCTGGAATTCCAGTGACATATACGCTATTCAAACGACTTCGAAACCCATTCAAAGCAATTGAATGGATTTTTTTTCCTGGGTAGACACTGGATGAAAACCCAGTGCTCACAAAACTCTGATCTTTTCGCACTGCGCATGCGTCAAGTCGGCAACCAGATTGGTTACCATTGGCTGGCTTATTCAAAATGATTAAATGTGCAAATAAATTGTTTACAACAAAAAGTAATTGTAAAACGCATAAAGATATTAAGAACGATTTAAAATGATTATTTATGATAAAAAAGGTGTGCCTTTCTTTGAATTTATAATCAAAAATTTATTTTTACAACTGGTCGCATAAAGGATTTAAATCTCCAAAATTTAGATAATGTGACAAATTCTATACATTTGCTACCTTATTCTGCTAGATATCAAAGTCCTTCAACAAAGTTGCACGATTGTTTCTTAAACGAACATTTACAGGCTTCACAATTTTTAGTGTTATCAAGTTGTCCTACGTCGTTCTCAATCTTCGCAATATTACTTATAATACATATAATTATAAAATACAATATAAAATATTGATAAAAACATTGAAATAAAATATAAGAATGTGTCTCATAATAGAATAAAATGTTTTTTTTTTATTTCAAAAACATTGTCATAAAAGCCATCTCCACATTTATAATTTTGATAAATAAAGAAAAAGTTATTTAAAAGTTAATTTAGTCACCACTAATACATGCTGAAGCACTGAGAGGTCCCCGAGATATTACGAATCGAATATCTGAGTTATTTTTTCTTTCAAAAATATACACGACAATTGTTTAAGCAATTTCCTTATTTATTTAAAAAAATTTATTATAGTGATATAGAATCTAACATACTTTTCATGGATTGTTCTTAAAATTGCTATTTCTCATAAAAAATTTCATTTAAAATAACCATGTTTTTAATAACAATCTATAAAAAGTATTTTCGAATCTATCTCAATAATTATTTCATAACGGACAAAAAGTTTGATTTTTTGTTGATTTATTATTAATTTCTGCAATCTAGAATTTTTAGCCATATTTGAGGCAATACAACACGATCAGTGATTTCTTTCTCTAAAAACTGCTAACGCCATCGTTTAGTACTTCTTTTTACCTTTCAACTAGAACATTGTGCGCGCTCCGCGCGCAATAATTACCCTTTCTTTAGGAAAAACTCGGTTCATTTTCCAATATTTTGTTTATATTTATATCAAAATGTCATTTTTAACCTTCAAGATTAAGAAAAATGTTCCATTATTTATGTTCATGATTAAACTGAGAAAAAGTCCAAATTATTGTTAAATAACAGTCAAAATGGTATTTTTGCAATAAATGAACAATAACCATTTTTCCATATTTTCATTGCAATATTTACATTTAAATAATAATTTTGAAAACCAAAACTTACCACAACCGGTTAATTTTTGCTAGTTCTATTAAAAATTATCATTTTTCAATATGAATACATCTTAGAACAACAGAAAAATGTGGTATTTACCAGGTATTTAAATAAGTTCTTGCTCAAATCATTCTGTCAATTTTTCATTGGTTCCAGAATTTTTATGTACCAATGTATCTTGATTTGATAACTTCTTAATTCAAAATTCAACTATTTTTTTGAAATTTTTGTTGTAAATTAATTTTTTTAATTGAAAATTTAACTACCATGTTTTATTTAACATTTATATTGGAAATTCAACTATTTGCTTGAAAATTTCTGTATTGTTTTGGAACGACCAACGGCGATACCACTCTGGAAACACCAGTTCTCGTAAGATCACTGAAGTTAAGCATTGTTGGGCGAGGTTAGTACTTGGATGGGTGACCATCCAGGAATACTGCGTTGCTGTTGGCCCGTCGTGGGTGTGGTGGGCCCACATTGGTAGTAAATATCCACCTAGAAACACTACCCGAATCGGGTAGTGAGGCAATGAACTTTCGAGTTCAAACTGCTAATCAATTTTTTTTTTTTTTTTTTTTATTGTTTTGGAACGTTGTCTTTATGGTAGATTTATTTATTTTTATTTATTAATAATTTTCATTTATTTTGTTAAAAATTGATGTTTTTTGGTAGAAAATTAATCTTTTTGGTTCACAATTAATTTTTTGTCTGAAAATTAGATTTTTTCCTGAAAATTGAACTATTCTCTTTTTTGTCAAAAATTCATTTGTTTGGTAGAAAATTTAACTATTTTGATGACATTTTTTTTGTACAAAATCCTTGCTTTCAATTGGAAATTCAACTATTGGGTTAAAAATTCATTTTTTTGTTGGTTCAAGATTCATTATTTTAGTTAAAAAATCATTTTTTTCGTTAAAAATTTAACTATTTTGTTGAAAATTCGTTTTTTTCTGGTGAAACTGAATTTTTTTCGATGAAAATGAATTTTTTTAACTTCTTCACTTGAAAATTCAGCTATTAAGTTGAAAATTTCTATAGTTTTTAACAAAATAAATGAATATTCAACCAAAATGGTGAATTAGTCATCAATAAGATTAATATTCAGGACTAATTAACCTTTTTGGTTGAAAGTTCCTTTATAAGTTAAAAATTTGTTTCAAAATTCATGTATTTAAAAAAAAATTAATATTGTTGGTTGAAAATTCATTTCTGTGATTGAAAATTAGTTTTTCTTAAATTAAAAATTAATTTTTTAACTGAAAATTTAACTATTATATTTTTTGTCCAAAATTTATATTTTTTGATTGATTTTTTGATAGACATTTAATCTTCTTGGTTGAAAGTTCATTTATTTTGTTGAAAATGTATCTTTTTTGGTAGAAATTTCATCTTTTGGGTTGAAAATTCATTTTTTTGTTAAAGATTCATTATTTTAGCTAAAAGTAAGTCTCTTGACTCAAAAATTTAACTATTTTGTTGAAAATTAGTTTTTTTGTTGAAAATGAATTTTTTTACTGAAAATGTGGCTATTCCATTTTTGTTAGAAAATTGATTTTTTTAAGTTGAAAATTCACTTCTCGTCTTTTTTTGGGTCAAAAATTCAATTATTTTGATGGAAAATACATATTTTTGGTTTGAAAATTCAACTTTTTGTGAAAAATTAATTTGTATTATTGTTTTAAATTTTTTAAAACTTTTTATTGGGTTAGTTTAAGTTTTTTGTAATCATTAGTGTTTACAAATCTCTGACCGATTTCAAGATGATTCAAATCTTACATTTTTTAAAAGTTTTTAAGTCTGTTTACTGTTATCATCATTTCCAAAGAAAACTCAAAATGTTAATTTTTTTTTGGTATTTAAAAATCTTTTTATTGGGTTAGTTCGAGTTGGTCGAAAACAAACCCCTTCCACAAAAACCTTAAAATTTACTTAGTTCTCACGTACATCTGACCGTTGTCCAGATAATTCAAAATTTTGATTTTTTCTAATTTCGTAAATCTGTATACTGGATTACGTCGAGGGTACCGAGGATCGAACCCTTTAGAAAACTTTGAAAATGTTGTCAGTTCTCGCGTATCTCTCGCCGTTTTCAAGATAACTAAAAAATTTCATTTTTTCGTATTTAAAAAATCTTTAATTTGGGTTATTTCGAGTTAGTCGAAAACAAACCCCCTCTGCAAAAATCTTAAAATGTTGGTCGAAAGCGATTCCCCTATTTGAAACCCTGAAAATCTTGTTAGTTTTCACGTATCTGTGGCCCTTTCAGAGATAATTCAAAATTTGGGTTTTTTTTTTAATTTGGAACATTTTTTTACTGGTTTAGGTCGGGGTGGCCGAGGACCATCCCTCTTTTGAAACCCTGAAAATGTTGTCAGTTTTCGCGTATCTCTCACCGTTTTCGAGATAACCAGAAATTTTGATTTTGTTTTGCATTTTGAAAACAGTTTCTTCCCTTTCCCCTATGTTTAGAGTGACTAAAAATGAATCATAACTAACTCAACTTATTTTTTATTGTATTCTTCATTTTCAACTATTTTATTAATTCATTGTAATAATTAATCCAGAAATGTTGACTTTTGAAATTTGCGCCTACTTGAATTATCGAGTTATCGAATCTCTTTTTTACATTTTCGACTTATCGAACCTTGCTCCCGATTCTCGACAGCTGATTGGCTGATTCTACTGTGACCTGCTGTGACTTACATTATATGTCAATGGCTAACTGAATTGACCAATAGGGTTTAGGGACTACGCATGAAGTTAGCCGAAATGCATGTGCTTTTTATACTAGGATTACATTTTTAGTCATCTCAAACCGATTTTTTTTCTCCGAGAAATGACACACTAACCATTTCAGTTTCTCTTCCCCTTCTTTGCTAGTTTTTCATTGTGGAACTGAAATGGTTAATGTGCGATATCTCGGAGAAAAAAAATCGGTTCGGAATGATCGAAAATGGAAATGGAAAATAAAAAGGAGAACTAAACGATGGCATTAGCAGTTTTTAGAGAAAAAATTCCTGATCGTGTTATATTGCCTCAAATATGGCTGAAAATAGCCATTTTTACAATTTTAGGTTAGGATATCTCAAAAACCTGACGTATAGGAAAAATTTAGAGAACGGATTCGTTTTTAGGACATCAAAATCCTTCGGGATCACATACTCCGGTCCGTGGGTAAATATTTTGTCGTCCTGTGTTATTTATTTATACTACATATGAAATTGTCTGAAAAAAAATGTCCATTACATGGATTTTATATTTTTTCCATAGAATCGAACGGTGCAATTAGTTTTTAGGTTATACTTCACAAATTTGAAAAAAATATCTAAACAATCTCAGTTTAAATGAATAATAGTATATTGTGCTACAAGTTGAAAAAGCGAGAGATTTAAAACGAGTGTGAAGTTAGCTACCCGAGCGGAGCGAGGGTGGCTATCACACGAGTTTTAAATCGTCGCTTTTTCAATGTGTGGGACACGATACTTTTTCTATAATTTGTGCAAAAGTGCTAGTTTTTGTTTACCTGTTTTTTGTGTAAAAAGAAGGCGATTTTTTGTCGATTGACGCAACAATGACAATGGCAATTATCAAAACCATGGCAATAATATGGCAGTAATAATAAGCTGGTTCTCAAAATTGAATGGTTGGCCCATAAAGTTGAGGGCTTCAAAATTTCCGATTTTTCGTGAAGAAAACCAAGCACGGTATTTTCGGAGAAACTGACGATGTTTTTTTTCCTTTGCCAAGTGACAAAAGTACATACAAAATACACAACTCGAGACTTTTCAGGAAATTGATTTTAGGTTAGGGACGACAGTCGGAAAATAGAATGAAGTTGGCTGCGCACGACGCACGAGTACACCCGAGGCAGCACGAACCCACCCGAAATAACATTTACTTTTGTCGCTTTTGTCACTGTGCCTCACTTTGGCATGGGGTCAACTTTGCACGTAGCAACTTTGCACGTGCCCAACTGTGCACGTCGATGGCCAGACGGACAACTGTGCACGTCGTTGGTCAGATGGACAACTGTGCACGTGACAACTGTGCACGTGCCAACTGTGCACGTGCACAGTCGTCACTTGGACAACTGTGCACGTGCACAGATGGTACTTGGACAACTGTGCACGTTGAAATTTCGACGTGCACAGATGGGCTCCTGTGGGCTTGGACGTGCACAGATGTCACTTTCCTAACTGTGCACGTGCACAGATGTCACTTGTCCAACTGTACACGTGCACAGTTGTCACTTGCCCAACTGTGCACGTGCACAGTTTTCACTTGCCCAACTGTGCACGTGCACAGATGTCCCGTGCCCAACTGTGCACATGCACAGATGGAACTTGCCTATCTGTGCACGTGCACAGATGTCACTTGCCCAACTGTGCACGTTTATGTTCGTACATGAGGGTTGATACGAGGGTGGTCTTTTATATCTACGTATAATTATACGCCCTCACCTACGACTCGTTACAAAAACATTGCGCTCGTTTCAAAAAGGCTGTCAGTCCGCATTAGTCACGAAATGTACTATCTAATACTTTTATCTTATTAAGCTTCTTTGAGTCTCGCAGTGGGTCTAACTACTAACTACCGTGCCTACTCGGTAGGTCTTTATTTTTTTCAAGTTACTTATCTGTCTTTGATTTCACAAAATCGTTTATTCATTTGATGTATTTTCTTATGATGTAACAAAAAGTGAAGTTGAAAATAAATTTTCAATAACTTTTATCAAAGTTTTACTGTTGTTTATGTGATGATGTACGGGGCTCATATCATGAGCACTCTGCTTCCTCGTCGAATAGATAATTTGCTTCATTAAAGAAGAAGGATTGATTATTTTAATAAAATTGTAAATCTCAATTTTTCCAATATTATAACTGGTTAAAATTTTCTTAATCCTCAATCAAATATATTAATATTATAGAACAATGGAAAATTTTCGAGTCAAGGAATATTCTGTTTGCATGCATTAACTGTGAATTATGATAATGAGAAAAAGTTTGAACTATAAAAAACAATTTTTAAAGTAGTAAAAACGTGCTAAGAAATGCAATTAACATGCTTCAGAACATTGTATCAGACATTTATCAACTGACGAAAGTTAAATTAAATGAATTAAATTTTTTTCGAAAATGTAACTATTACAAAGCTTTCTCTATGAGGAAGCAAAATAAATTTAAAGGAAGATTTTCTTATATTTATAATAATTTTGAAGGAATGTTTTCTTAAAAATAGCCTTTAAAATATTTTGAAACAAACTTTAGAAAAGTTAGTACGCTCCATTCCACCGGGATTGAATAATTTTAATTATTAAAAATTTATTATGCGTAGATATAAAGGATCACCCTCCTATAAACCCTTACGTAAGGACATAAACGTGCACAGTTGGGCAAGTGACATCTGTGCACGTACACAGTTAGGCAAGTGACATCTGTGCACGTGCACAGTTGGGCAAGGGACATCTGTGCACGTGCACAGTTAGGCAAGGGACATCTGTGCACGTGCACAGTTAGGAAAGTGACATCTGTGCACGTCAAAGACCACAGGAGCCCATCTGTGCACGTCTAAATTTCGACGTGCACAGTTGGCACTTGGACAACTGTGCACGTCGAAAGGTAGACGTGCACAGATGGGCTCTTGTGGTCTTGGACGTGCACAGATGGACGTGCACAGTTGTCCGTCCGACCATCGACGTGCACAGTTGGGCACGTGCAAAGTTGCTACGTGCAAAGTTGTCCGTCACCCCCTCACTTTTATCACTGTCCATTTACTTTTTCCACTGCATCTGTCCACTTTTGTCACTGTTGCCCGGAAAGTTCGGCACTGCGCATGCGCTACGTCATCGACCAAAAATCGATCACTTTTTGCACCAAAAACAGGTGGAAAAACTGGCACTTTTTCGCGAATTATAGAAAAAACAAAATTTTCTCGTAAAATCATCCCACGGTAAAAAAATAATTTTCCGTGAAAAATTATATTTTTACATTTATTTGAACAAAAATTGTTTAAACAATGTGTTTAATTTGTTCTACAAAGTCAGTCTTACAGCAAGTTGTCTTATTCGCAGCCCTTACTCAGATTCTTTTTATGCGGTCATGCAGTCTTCAGCTGTAGCACAACACCAAGATTTTTTATCGTGTTTTCAGCGCGAATGATTAGCCGAGGGCCTTGAGCGGTTAGAAATGAGTTGCTTTAGTCTCGTGTCTAGAGTATAGGTAGTTCTAATCCACGCAGCGTGCATCCGATTTTTCAGGGCGTAAAAAGCGTTATAAATTTAAAAAAGAATTTTTTATTTTTTTATTAGCATAAATGGCTAGCTTGACCGTCTATGAACCCTTCCTTGACTGTCTTCGAGAATTTAATATTGGAGTGTTGAACGGCTTACAAATTTTTCTGTGATATTTTGTAGATGGAGTCCAGGAGTGCTTCACTGACTATGCTGGACGCAATCTAAGAAGTCTTATATTTCTTCAAGCACTATTTGCATGATTTTCCAATACGATATTTTGAAATTTTCAAATGTTTTTAGACCTATCCTAAAGTCACAGGCTCGGTCAATGAAAATTTCCAATACACCAGAGACTCGCTATTTGAACGCGCGATCGAACGCGTTATATGAATTCCTAGAATTGCTGGTCCCCACAGTTTCTCAGGGGGCAGGGCGAGAGACGGCTGCGACTCCGCCTCTGAAGGGACGCATGCACTATACTACTCACTCAAGTAGATTGCGCAATATTATGGAAACGGTTCAGGCGGCCCTGTCTGTTTACGTTTCGCTGTACGCGTTATATGAACAAGGCCATTTTCAGGCAACCCCCGAGATTGTTCATCTATCGAGTCTCTGATGTACTTTTTTTCCGTGTATGTGACATATTGCCCCATATGCCATATATCCCCCGATATGCCATAATACCGCATTTTTCGCACTGGACTAAAAACATGCACCCGAATTTGTGACCCACTTTATGTTTCTAAAAAAGACAGTACAATATTGTACCAAAAACACAGACCCAAATTTTTAAAAATATATCTTTATGAACAAGGTAATACATATTGTACTTGAGCACTTGTTGAGGAAATGCATATAAAGTTAGTGAGTGTCATAAGCGCTCGTGTTAAATTTTTTGTTCGAACATAAAATTTAACACGATTATTTATTTAATGTCACAAGATAGAGTATATATTGGAGTTTGATTTCTTGCGGTACGTGATATATTGTGTTGAGCATGAAATATTATTATTATTTTAAAACGATTATTTTACTGAATGAAAATTTTGATAAAACTGCATAAAAGGTAGATCACCTTCGATGCTGTTTAAATTCACACATTTAATGTATTTTTTTCATGCTGAACACGAATCTCGCCGAAAAAGTGTCTCTCTCTCTTACCGTTTTCGAGATATATGTAGAGCTTTTTGCGCTCGAAAATTTCGATTTTCTTCTATGTTTTTTGAAATACAGTAATGTGTCTCCGTGTGCCTCCGAATTCGAAACGATTCCGACGGGGGGCATTTACGACTGGTAGGCACTTACGAGCCTTTTTCAACGGTTCGGTGGGCGTAGGGTTGGGGGAAGGGCTTGTGGAAATCAGGTCGGGGTCTATTTGACTTTGAAACGATCCCGACTGGGATGCATTTATGACTCGTAGGTATCCCCGACCCTTTTACAACGGTTTTTGGTGGGGACGTAGTGTGGGTGGGGTGCGGTGTAAAAGTTGGAAAAAGCGTTGGGGTGGCTTTGCGACTTTTAGGGGCCTACGAGTCATAAATGCCCCCCACTCGGGATCGTTTCGAACATGAAGGCATCCCGACCTCTTTTCCAGCCCCCCCCCTTCGAACCCCTCGCCCCCGCCAAAAACCGTTGGAAAAGGGTCGAGGGGGCCTACGAGTCGTAAATGTCCCCCCAGTCGGAACCGTTTCGAATTCGGAAGCACCTCGATACATATAAGTGTATTTCAAAATCATAGAAGAAAATCGACATTTTCGAGAGTAAAAAGCTCGATATCTGGAAAATGCTAAGAGAATGACACTTTTTTCGGTCAGACTCGTGTTCATTATGAAAAAATACATAAAATATGTGAGTTCAACGAAATCGTAGGTGATCGACCTCTTATGCAGTTTTAGCACAATCTTTATTTTTAAAAAAGTGAACTCCCGCCAAGAACATCTTGGATGCAAAAAATGCCGCTAAGTAAACAATTATAAGTACAATCAATATAGTTTATGAAATAAAAGTTTTGCAAGTAATTCCAAATATCTCAATTTTTAAATTTATTGAATTGATAAAATAACAGAAATGCTACAGATGTAATAAAGAGGGGAAAAATAAAACTAGGCAAATTTTTTCTTTTTTACTTCAATTAATAATAATAGTATAAATGATAGTAATCCCGCCAGGTTTTCACTTTTTCCTTTTTTAATAGATTTTCCAAATTTCTGTGATTTTATCATTTTGATAAATATACAAATTCAGATATAAATTAAAGTTACTTGGAGAACTTTCATTTTACAAGCCATGTTAATTGTACTAATAAATTTTTATGTGGCGGAAATTTTAACATCGTAGATGTTTTTGATGAGATGCAGACTATAATTCTTTGCCTTATAAATTTTACAAGACTTTCGGGCCTATCCAAAAGTGGAAGGCAAGTAAATAAAATTTCCATGACTTATTGTTTCCGTTTACAATCTTATGAGGAGTTAAGATTATCTAAGTTTTGAAATTCTAAAAATAACAGTCACGCGAGAAATGGGCGGATATTCCAAGCATATAACCATTAGCGATAAGACTTTCCAAGCACAATCTATATATATATATATATACGCGGTCATGTTGATGGTAGATGATAACGCAAGGTAAATGGGGTGTATTTCAGGGAGCAAGAAGGACTGAGTATTGGATATACAGAAGGCTTTACTGGAACGGTGTTAGGGCGAGAAGGGCAGATAAGAGTGCAAAATGAAGGCAAGGTTATTTCTTATACCGATTTTACAGCGCTATATATATATATATATATATATATATATATATATAGGGTGGTACACAAGAAACTTGTTTTTATTTTTCGGCGGTCGCATCGCGACAGTTTGTTTCTCTGGGTGAGATAATACACTCCTAATTTTTTTCAGATTAGAAAAAATTGTAGGTTGCGAGCATCAAATTTACGTAAAAATTGAGAGTTTCGTAGCTTTTGGTTCTTTTTAAATATACATATTTGTTTTAGTGAAATATCTTATGAATAAAAATGGTAGCTAACACAATGGAAAAACTTTGTGTCCGATTGAAAAAAAAATTACTTGGCGCCGGTAAAAGGCATAAAAAGTACGATTTCTTAGAAAGAGATATATAAGGGCCTACCCGTGCAGAAATTTTCCTATCTTTCCCTATTTGAAGTTGGTTTCTGATGGGGCCCCCACCAGAATATCTAGTCTAGAAAAAACTGATGGGGGCCCTGTCAGGTTCTAGAGAAGAATTCCATGGTTCGCGTTGGTATGGCGAATCTATCTGCATCTAATGGGGCCCCGACCAGAGAATTCCTACAATCTTATATTGCCTAAAATGCACATATGTGTCAGCTAAAGTTAAACAGGTTATGTCAAATACGGCTGTCCAGTGCTTTACCAGATCTTTCAAGTTTTGTATTTTTTAGTTGTCAATGTAATTTTGTTTGTGTTTCACAATTATTCTTCTCCACGATGGAAGCGAAAAGGCGCCTGCAACAGCAGGGACGGCTTCAGAGCAAAAAGTTCCGCCTAATGAAAAAAGTCAAACGAGAAGATGATGATCAGAGTGAGGTTATTTAAAATCAGAATTGGCTTTTTTTACGCGTGACTTGATTTATTTATGTTTACAAGTTTTTCTATAATTTATATAATAATACATTATTAATAATATCAAATCATTAATAAAATACTCGTAAATTAAATTATAATGCAGAATATTATTCACCCCAATAATTTAAACCAAACACAGGGGCCCTGTAGGTGCCCTGTAGGTGCCCTGTAGGGGCCCTTCTCCTAAATGGGGTTGTAGGCGGGCGACCCCCACTAGAACCCTACTAGAAAATCTAGTAGGGCCCCTATGGCCATAGCGTTGCGTTCTAGATGGGGGCCCGACTACTTTTCCTCACTAGAGCCCGATTAGAGATAGGGAAAACTCGTCGGAGCCCCACTAGAGCCCTATCGAAATTTCTGCACGGGTAATCATACCCCTGAACACAATGGTGAAAAAATATACAATAGATATGAGACGACAAATTAAGAACCGAGACACCAGAAAAAAACAAAAACAAAATTTAACAAGGCTTTTTATGGGTTCTCCATCAATCATAAAATAGAAAATACATCAATGGGGGGAAGAGAGAATAACAGATTACTCATTTTATATGAAATCATATTTTTAATATATTCTTATATTCACAAAAAATACACAGTATATCATTTATCTATATTTTTTTATATTCGCAACAAACATACAGATGATCTGTGCAATGTTGGTCACTCTTGGTTTAAACGAAGCATGCACATGTCAAATGTTTAATTATGCTGTCAGAGTAAAAGTCATTTATTGATGTTACAATTTCCAATATTATATAATATGTATATATGTATATGTATGTTACTATCTTATAAAATTCCGTTGATGGAAACCCCATTAAAAGCCTTGTTAAATAACTTTTTTTTATTTTTTTATTTTTCTGGTGCCCCGGTTGTAATTTTTTCATTTTAGATCTATTATATATTCTTTCCCTATTGTGTGGAGAACATCAATTTTGGCAATCCTTACAAAAAATTTTTAAGGGTACAATTATTCCCTTATATTCATCTCTTCATAAGAAATCGTACTTTTTATGCCTTTTACCGGCGCCAAGTATTTTTTTCAGTCGGGCACAAAGTGGAAGTTTTGCCCTTTGTATTAGCTGCAATTTTTATTCATAAGATATTTGTCTAAAACTAATATGTATATTTCTAGAAATTTTGTGCACACTGGGAAACTCTTAACTCTGTTCTTATTCTTTATAATAAACTAATTGTTGAAGCAACTATCTCTCACTCATTTAAACACTGTTAAACACTGTAAGCTGACACAGTCCGCGTAGGGCTGATAAGTGACACACAAACCTACAAACAAAATAATTGGTCAGGTCTTACCAACCTGACATAATCAGCACAGTGGTCTCTCTGTTATCCTATTTCCCATAATACCCTCGCCTTTTGCTCGGGACGTGACAAATTCAGCCCGATAACCCGAATTCAGGTTTTTAAGTTGATTGTGAATTTATTGTGCGTTTGCGGGTTTTGCGGGTTGGCGGGCCTAATGCGGGTTGTCGGGTTAAATGCGGGTTGTCGAATTGAATGCGGGTTGTCGGGCTGATTGCGGGTCTGCGGGCCAACCCGCAAACCCGACCCGACCCGCATCAATTTTGCACACCCCTAATATATATGTGACGTGCGCCGAAGAAAGGGGGCTTACTCTACAAAAATCGTAGTCGAGGTTTTTACACCTTTCGATAGTTTTTGAGTTTTTTTTTTAATGAAACCATCGAAAAAGATTTCCGAGCGTTATTATTGCTAATAATTGAGTTGATAGGTACCCAAGAAATCGGGCTTTCGCTCGAGAGCTCGAGATCCCGTGAAACACCTCCCACCACTCACCACTTCACCTCCGCGTCTCATCTATACCCCGTCCGTGAGCAGCGCCGCTATAGGCTGAGAATGGAGTGGTAAGTGGAGAGGGAAGATTTCGTGAGTCTTCCCTCTCTCCTAAAATTCGCATCTATCGGGTCGACTTCGATCGCTCGCCCTGAAAAATCTCACTTTTCAGAGTAAGCCCCCTTTCTTCGGCGCACGTCACATATGTATATCAGTTCGTCGACGCACCTTCGCCACCTCCTATGTTGTTAGGCAATGAAGGGTCGTTTTCCGTATTTTTTCATGTCCTGCATCCAAATATGACCACGAAAATTTTCTATCACGTCACGTTTTTTGAGGAAAATCGGGTGGAAACTTCAAAAATCGTGTGTTTGTCCATTTCCATTTTTACCATTTTAGCTTGAACCTTGTGTACCTTCATGTGAAATGGCCAAAATCTTGACGACTGGCTCGGCTGGTAGACGGCCGTTTTTCTCAAAAACCTAACATGATGAAAAGTTGTTGTTGCTAGTTTCGGGGTCGGTGCGTGAGAAAGTATGGGAAATGACAATTTACTAGCAAGAGTAGCAAATATGAGCGCGCCTGGGGTGCGCGTTTATATATATATATATATATATATATATATATATATATATATATATATAATTTGAAAAACAGGTAAACAAACCACCGCACAGTTCCACTGGAAGCAACTCCCATTCATGAAAATGACACTGACCCCCTGTAGAACCGCGGTAAATTACACCTATGGCCACATCTCATGACCATGACATGAGTGGTGATAGAGCACGACGAAATTACAATGACAGGTCGGAAAAACCCTAGGGTGCCTTGAGGACACGGAAAAACTCAAGGATGACAGCTATATGCATCCTTTTTGTAGGTGCCTTGACATGTTTTTGGCCCGCTGATATGGCTGTGAGTTTAAGATTCAGCGACAGCTTCGAACCTCCTAGTGCACTTATCGTAAAGACGATCATTTTTCTCGAACACCCTGGGAACAGTTGTGGCAGTTTCCTTCTATGGTGTTGATACCTTTCCTCCTTACGGCTGAATATGGCTACAAGCTAAATAAGCAGTCGCGGACAATGGTCCAGGGATGGTACCGAAGAAAAAACTCTCAGGCCAAGGCGTAAGCAACCGTGCCACAGGCTGCATGGTCCCAGGGAGTAGTGCATCGACCAGTGGCTCTGGGATACCGGACGATCTCCCAGAGTATACAGTCTTACCCTCACACGCGGGCTCTGCAAGGGCGGACGAGTCTTTTCCCCAGATGCTCGTGGGAGCAGCAATTATAACACCAAACTTAGTTGTAAATGCGGTTCAAAACAATCGAACGCGCAGGGCTCCCGACAGTGGGTCACACAACAATGCTAACAGCCCTAGATTTAGGGTAGCTAATCAAGATAGAGTCAATACGATGGACTGGAACGTGTCAATAGTTTTGAGTGGACGGATCGACTGAGGGACCAGCTGCTAGAGTGCTACGATACCAGTATTGCCCTAAACTTGAAGGCTACATGGCGTAACTGCCTGCTCTGTGGTGCAACAAACACCCAGATCTCACGCACTTTTCGCAACAGCTGCTGCGAAAACGTGCCGAGGACCTCCGGAAATGGGGTTATGTACGCGGACCGCCTCCTCTACCGCAGCCAGAACAAGCCAGCAGAAGAGAAAGAGAGGCGACACTAAGATCAACCATGGACAGGTATCCAGTAGAGGTATAGCGATGCTTTAGGAATCGGCGAAACATCAATATTAAGATTTCTCTCAAGCCCAAAGATCTTCGTGAAGATTTCTCCGAAGAGTACGACCACTTGACCTTCAATTGCAGTGTGTATGATGCAGCGAGAACTTTGGCGGATGCAAACCGTAAAACACAGATGCACTAACTTAGCACAAAGATAGACTGGGAAAGACAGTACGCGTCCCGCATTCAGTGTGTGATTGACTACATAACATATGCCAGGAAGTTCACTGACAGAATAGGGGTACTATATAAGTCTAGGAGAATTCTAGAGAGAAGGGAGAGGAGGGAGAGGTAGGTGAGAGAAATTCAACAGTTTATTTTTTCTGACTCATGTCGACTCATCCGAGACCGTCCAATTACTGTGGACCATCCACCTGAGGAAGAATTCCCACCTATCAATACCGAAGAGGTGAAACAAGTATTGAGAGGCATTAAAAACTTTTTCGCTGTGGGACCAGATGGTATCTCAGCAACTTGTCTGAGTTATCCTAAATAAAAGGATTGTTCAGACAATCGGACTGGTGCGACGAGACACTTGCGGGGAAAATGCAAAAGGCGGTCATCCGTAGCTCGCTCCATGTCCTCAGGGTGCACAAGACATTTGCCCAATCGTCAATAAAACGATTCAGAAAAAGTCTCGTTTACCCTGAGGACACGGAGCGACCCATTATACATTAACAGTATACTCAACAGTATACTCAAACAGTATTATATATAATATAAATATATATATATATATATAAGTGCTTTATATAGTAGTTAATATAATAATATAGTTAATAATTTTTAATATTTATTAGTTTTATTTATTATAGTTTAATATAAATAGATAAATAGTTATAATTTACTAATAAACAGTACTCAAACAGTATACTCTTAAAATATATAAACATATAATTATCTAGCGAACATGTATTTTCTCCCCAAGTGTCTTGGCATTTCGTTCACACGCAAGGATTATTTTTAGCCTATTGCCCAGTGAAAGCTTGGTACCTCCAAGAGCACCGATGATCAGGACTACTAGCTTAACAGAATAGCCCTGCTATACCCGTCGCAACTCCCTTATAGGATCTGTATACCTCTCTTTCTTTCCATTCTCCTTGGCTGTGATGTTCTTGTCGGCTGGTACCGACAATTCGATAATGAACATGGTTTGTTTTCCAAAGTCAAGGAGAACTATGTCAGGCCTCGAGTGCGCGATACACTGTTAAAAATTTGAGGAGTTAATGGCAAGCGGAGTTGAGAGTACAATTTTTCGGAGTATAAAATCGACTCAGTATCGAATACAATCAACTCCGCATGAGTAAAATACAGTGAGCAAAAGGTTCTGAAGTGCATTCCGAGTGAATATAATTAATTCTCATCGCACAGAAACAAAATCTTAACCCATGCTCAATCCGGAGTTGAAGAGTCGTAGCGGGACTTCTTATGTAGGTTATGTTCGGAGCTGCGTTCGCAGAAAACTTGCAAAACACTCTCTTCGCAGTTGTTCGCCATATCATGGCCGCAAGTCAACGCGTGCGAAACTGCGAACTCGAAACATGAAAATTCTAGAATCCATAATTCTAGATGGTCGCGTGTCGCGTCAGTGCGATTTGTTATTTAATTTTTAGAAAAGTGAAATATGTTGGCGATAAAAAGAGTGAGCTATGGCAAGCAGACAAAGTGAGTGAAAATTGTATATATGAATCAGAATTGGGATACGAAGAACTCATAGTCGCCGGTAAGTATCATTGTATAGATTTTATTAATTATTAACATATCCATGATGCTTTTGAATCTTTTTGTACGATTTAAAAAACTCGTTTGGATTATTCTTTTTAAAATTGATAAAGAAATGCTTGGAAAATTGTTCTTAATACGCTTTCGGAGCATTCAAAAAATATTCCTTGACATTTCTGAGTAAGTGGCTTTAGTAGTAATTTTTAATAATAAAAGGTTTCTAAATGAACTTATTTGTCTTATTTACCAATTTTAACAGGAATATTCCACACGAGTTTTTTAAATCGTACAAAAAGATTCAAAAGCATCATGGATATGTTCATAATTATTATTATATACAATTATACTTACCGGCGTCTATGAATTCTTCGTATCCCAATTCTGATTCATATATACAATTTTCACCCGCTTCGTCTGGTTTCCATAGATCACTCTTTTTATCGTTTTTTAAAATCTTTCTTCTAAATATTAAATAACAAATCGCACCGACGCGACATACTCCCATCAAAGTTCCTTTTTAGCGATATTTACTCCTTAAAATCAACTTCTGATGGTGTCGTGGGACAACTATAGGGTCAGGACGGAGTTGATTGAAATAACTCTGGACAGTGCAGTTAGGGAGTTCTTTTCCAAGAGTTACATTTTAACTCGTCTTCTTCTACTTCGCTTGCCGTTTACTCAAAACAGTGGGACTTTTATAGGGTATGCTTCGGAGTTGATTTTACCTCCGCTTTTTTAACAGTGTAGGAACAGTTGTCGGGAATATGTAGTTACAGTATATTCGGCACTTCTCATTTTCGACAATTGACTCTACTTTCCTAGGAGCTTTAGGCAGAGTAGTATCAGGACTAACGCCGTAAGAGTGACAGAGCTATAAAGCTTTCTTAGTGCCGCATTGTGCCTTTGGACGTACGTCGTTCCCGCATGAGTTGAGCAACCACGTGTACGTGTTCTAGGTGCTCGGAGTGTGCATGACACGATCTGCATTTATCATCATATATACTTGAAAAAACAGGTTAAGCAACCATCGCTGGGTCCCACTGGCCTCGCCTCATGACTGTGAGGTAGGTGGACACAGGGCACGATAAAATCACAACGACAGAACGGTGAAACCCTCATGAGTCTTGAAAACACGGAGCCTTCTGCACCCATCTTGAAAGTGCTTTCACATATTTTTTGAACGGGGGTATGTTTTTAAGGTTATGAACTAATGATAGTTTCACACTTCCGAGAGCACCGATCACAAGGGCAATTATTTTAACCAAGTATTTTTAGGTACAGTCGCTGCAGTTCCCTTTCAAGGTCTTGGTACCTCTCCTTATTTTCCTTCTTCTTAGCAGTGCTGTTGTAGTCGACCGGAACCAAGAATTCGATCACGACTATAGTTCGTTTCTCGAAGTCCTGGAGCAGGATGTCAGGTTACGAGTGTGTAATGAAGACTGCTTTCCGAAAATCGTAGTTCCAGATAATTAGGCACTTCTCGTTATGGACAATTGACTCTATCTCCCTCCAAGTGCTCGGCAGGGCAGGGTCGTGGCTAGCATCATAAGAGTGACAAAGATGGTATTCAAGCACTCTTAGGGCTGCTTTATGCCTTCAGAGGTATGTCGTTCCCACGGGAGTGGGACACCTGGATAGTATGTGTTCTAGATACTCCGCGTCTGCATAACACGCTCAGCACCTATCACTGGGAACTTTCCGACATAAATGCAGTGACGGTGAATATATAATTATATTATATTTTTCAATATTATATAATCCATGATTTTGAGTGTTATTTTGGAGCAGCCTCCCTGCTAAAAATTTCGGATTCGAAAATTGGTCCAAATTTATCCGAAATCAATCCGATTCACGATTTTTTTCCGAAATATGTCCGATCTAATCCGAAAACAGTCAGAAATTTGTCTGATTATGTCCGGAGTCTGTCCGGACCAAAAATTTCGACTACGGAAAGAGTCCAATTTGATCCGAAATTAGTCCGGAATTCAAAACCTGAAATTATTTTCGTTGAACTAAAAATGGAAAATAGTCCGGTCTAATCCGAAATTTATTCGAACGTAAACTTTCACTCTCGAAAGAGTCCGACTTGATCCAAAATTAGTCCGGAACTCAGTGCCTGAAATTATGTTTGTTAAAGTAAAACCGGAAAATCGTCCTCTTAAATCCGAAATCCTTCCGGTCAACAACATCGACTCCGGAAATATTCCGATTCTATCCGAAATTAATATGCAGGTTTAAGTTGTCATTCGGTGAAATTAAAGTAAAAACGGAAAATCGTCCGATTAAATCCGAAATCTGTCCGGTCTGAAACATCAACTCCGAAAATAGTCTGATTCTATCCGAAATTAATCAGCAGGTTTTAGTTGTCATTCGGTGAAATTAAAGTGAGAACGGAAAATCGTCTGCTTTAATCCGAAATTCTTCCGGTCAAAAACATTTACTCCGGAAGCAGTCCGATTCTATCCGAAATTAATCCGCAGGTTCAAGTTGTCATTCGGTGAAATTAAAGTGAAAACGGAAAATCGTCTGATTAAATCCGAAATCTGTCCGGTCTAAGACTTCAACTCCGAAAATAGTCCGATTCTATCCGAAATTAATCCGCAGATTTTAGTAGTCATTCGGTGAAATTGAAGTGAAAACGGAAAATCGTCCGCTCAAATCCGATATTCGTCCGGTCCAAAACATCGAATCCGGAAACAGTCCGATTCTATCAAAAAAGAAGGGAAGAAAGGAGAATCCAATTCATAATAAAATCATTCATTCTAAAATTGAATTCAAATCACGAAAATACGCAATCATCTCTCCCTTGAGTGAATCTACAATCCGTCACTTTTATCGTCAATTAACGATTTAAATTTTAGTGGGAATTTTTATCGTAAGAATCAATCTTACTCAATTTTTGTTTATTTAATCATCAAGTTTAGTTATAAAATGTTTAGGGCTAGTTTCAATATCCTATCAGTATTGGAATCAACTTATATCGTTGGTTGCAATTTACTGGACAGGAAAAAATAAACGCAAATTGAACGAATGTCTCTATGAAAATTAATATCATTGATATAAGTTTAAAATGCAACATTACCACTATTACTAAAAATTAGTCTAATTTTCAGTAAAATTAAGATCTCTAACTAAAATCAGCCAACTGCAGTTATAATTGAATTGAGAATATTGATAAACTCAAAATCGATCCCGGTTGGATAGTTTGATAATGATGTTACAACATACTTCGTTCAAAAGTGTTCTAATTTTTTTCCTCAAAGTGCATTAAAAATGTAATCAAAAATGACTTCTCGTACAACTTTTTAACATCCTGTTTTCGCTCATTTATAATTAAATACTCTATAAGTGCATCGAATTTAATTTTTTTAGTTCAGTTTGCTATACCGGATAAGATTAGGGTGTATTGCGTTCGAATAACTAGAACTAGACAAATATCGGGCAAAGACGGATAAGATCTAAATTATTCGCATTCGTCAGAAAGGACAAATTTCGGATTTAACCGGATGAGATCCGGATTAATCGCATTCCTAAAAATCGTAAAATTTCGGATTCAACCGGATTAATCGCATCCGCCAGACCGTACAAAACATGGACATGGCCGAACACGACCGGGCAAAAATCGGACTAATCGCATCCGCCAGACCATATAATACACGGTCATGACCTGCCACAATCCGGATTCATGACATCTGACAAACAGTACAAAACACGGACATTACCGGACACAATCCAGATTCATCACATCCTACAAACCGTGCAAAACACGGACATGACCGGACACAATCCGGATTCATCACATCCGACAAACCGTACGAAACACGGACATGACCGGACACAATCCGGAATCATCACATCCGACAAACCGTACAAAACACGGACATGACCGGATACAATCCGGATTCATCACATCCACAAACCGTACAAAACACGGACATGACCGGACACAATCCGGATTCTCCACATCCGACAAACCGTACAAAACACGGACATAACCGGACACAATCCGGATCGATCGCGTCATTCAGACCGTACAGAACACGGACTCGACCAGACACAATCCGGATTTATCGTTTGTTTCTCACAAGCGCTAAACATTTTCTTGGTTAGTATATAAGGACCGTTTCAACCGATATACTCAGCGTGCGATATTCTGCGTTAGTGAAGTGCGTTATATATGTAGTAGTGTTAAGTTAAGCTATAGAAATAGGTTTGTGTGCGTCAAATAAATGAAGAATGCATTTATCGTGTGTAAACTGCTTATATATCCTTGTTATGTAACATTTAGTTGGTCCGTCAGACCGCATAATGAACGGACATGATCGGATAAAATCCGGATTGATCGAATCTGTCAGACCGTACAACTTTCGGATTCTACCGGACAATATACAGATTTATTATTTTTTTCGTTCTACTTTATCCGGAAAATTTTTAAATACACCGAGGATAGAATCCGGATGACGTCCCGGACACAATCCGGATTGATAGCATCCGTCAGACCGTGCAAAATACGGGCTCAACCGGATCTAACCCGGACTGATCGAATTCATCAGACCGTACAACTTTCGGATTCTACCGGATGATATTCGGATTA
>CAKNYM010044546.1:51334-69347 GCA_932195095.1 Andricus curvator | reverse complement strand
TCCGGACGAATTTCCGACAAATTAATTTGTCGGAAATTCGTCCGGAATTTTTAGCAGGGCTGACACTAATTTAAAAGCGTTGAACAGAAACTCATAACACAAATAATTTGTTGCTGTTGTTGTTAGTTCCATTACTACTTAATCTGATGAGGAAAGTAATAAGGTTTCGAAACGTCATACAATAAAAAAACAATTGTCTGGAAGTTGTTATTGACTCTTGTCATCACATTTATCTCAATTTCACTGATTATATTGAGTGAAAATTTGACTGATGATTGGACATGATTCTTTTTTAAATATTTTTTTAACACTTTGGTTCTGCATATTGGATATGCCAAATTTTTTTTTACATTTTCTACGTTTCAAGACGATCCAATAATTTTATTAAATTCTCGTCCGCCATGTTGAATTCGCCATTTTGTTTTTGGAAATGATGACTACAGATTCGTAATCAGCGACCTCGAAACCCCCTAGATACCACATTTTAAGTTGATCCAATAATTTTTTGAAATACTCGTCTGCCTATTGAATCTGCCATTTTGTTTTTTGAAATTATGATTTGAGATTCATAATCAGCCCACTCGAAAACTTTATATAGGGGTCCTTGAAATTCATTGTTGTACATTTTCATGTGTTTTCCGACTTTTGGCGACGGAACCGAGTTTCCTGGCCCACAGTGCCGTCATTTGCGATTTTTATGTTATTAACGAAAACGGGAAATAGTAGGCACCCCTACCGTGAAGTATACATCATAATAAAGACACTGATATTTTGAAATTGTCGATAAGTAGAGGAACTGCTCGGTACTCTCGAATGAAAGAAATTATATTACCAATGAACTAATTAGCTGCTAACATTAATGTTGCAGAACTTTAATAATTTTCCTAATTCTATCATCATTTTTTCAACGTATGTGCGCCTAAGCATGAAAAAGTGAAAAGAACCACTTAATCATTAATAACAAATCCATAACTATATTAAATATGTGTCTCAACGGAGTAGGATTTCATTATTTAACAACTCATTCACAGGGAAGATACCCCAATTATCATTGATCACAATGGCCTGACACTTTTGTACAAATTCGAAAGTTTCAAAATTATGCCGCGTGACGAGCTAGCCAACCTGCCAAACGGTGACAGGGGCAGATTCAGCAAGGCTCGGGTAACAAAAAATTCTGCATTGCTGTACGACAATCTTGCATAAATATTGTATTATTTTTCAGATTTTGCTATAAAAATATGTGTGAGTAATTGAGATCATCTCCTCCCTTTTCCCTTTCCAACATTTCAATACTATTCCGTAACATTTTTGGCACATTGCAGCAATATTTTAAAGAAATATTTATTGAAAGTGGATATCCATATATTTCAGGAAGATTGCTGCAATATTGCATGTCAATGCTGGGGAGATTGCATGTTGTTGGCAAGGCGAAAGTCAAGCCCCTAATCTAGAAATAGTACCTGGAAATAAGGTACTTAGAGGAGCTCGCAACTGAGGAAGAGGCAGTGCCCGCTATCAGGAATAAGATGGGAATGAATATCAGTCTCTGACCATATGCAACCTGAACTGCGAGAAATTCGCCAAAGAAACAGCAAGCGAGGAAGTAATGGAAGAGAAGATTGTAAGCGACAACTTTCTGATGAATCTAACTGTTAACAAGCTTTATATGAGCTAAATAATGTACAAATTCAAATACATATGTTTAATTGTTTTATATAGTACTCATACTAAGAATGTACACGGAGAGAAATCGAGTTTGAAAACCTCGTGATCATTGTTAGAAATTGCTGACTCAGTCTAAGAAAAGTAAAGGAATTCATTTTCACGTTGGCCTATCTAACAAAGGTCCATATGTAAATATTAAAAATGTGAATTAAATGGTTCAGACTAACAAAAGGTTCGACAGTCATGGACTCTATATAAGATCGCGTGTAGAGACGGAGGTAGAGTACAGCAACGAAAGGGTGCCCAGCGGGCACAAAATTTGGCGACGTCTTTACGACATCGTTACGACATCTTTACGTCAACTTTACGACATCCTATGCCCATGCCGTTAAGATGTCTTTATCATATCGTAAAGACGTCGTACGATCTGACGGTGTCTTTCAGACATCGTAAAGATATCTTAACGACATGGGCATAGGATGTCTTAAAGTCGTCATAAATATCTCGTAACGATGTCGTAAAGACGTTGTCAAATTTGGTGCCCACTGGGTGGTCACTCAGGTTTTGAAACCACCAGTCAGTCACTTTGAATGAAAAAAAGAATTTCTTCCAGCCAGACAAATTGTAATAGAATTAAGTTAACATTGATTAAAAAATACGACCTATTGGTTGGAGGGAAATATTTCTTTGAATCAAAGAAATATTAATTGAAGACAAAAATATACATTTTAAACCAAATAAATTACTCATTGTTCCAAATAAATGTACCATGAATGGGAAAGAATATTTCTTTGAAATGAGAATATGTGAATTGATGGAAAGAAATATATTTTGAAGTCAAGCACATATTTTATAGGCTCAAAAAACTATTTCTTCACATCAAATTTTTGAGTATTTGAAGCAAAAAAATATCCCACTGATTCAAACAAATATTTCTCGGCCTAAATTATTAACATTATCAACATTTTAAATCTAGATGAACCTGAAACAGAAAAATTCGTTGAAAAATCCATCTCCAGCAGGAATCGAACTTGCGTCCGTCGAGTGTAAAGTCCACAGCGATGACCATGACGCTGTCGCAACATGGAATTTTTAAGGCGGAAAGCCGTATTTAACCCTCAACATAAATGCCAAAGAAACATTTCTTCAAATCAAAAATATGGATATTAAATTTATCAACATATTTCTTTAATCTAAAGAAGTATTCAATTGAAACAAATTATGCCAAATTATTAAATGTTTGATTTAACAAAATAATCACTTCGTTGGAATAAATGTTTATTTGTTATGAATAATTTAATTCTAGTAAGCAAATGAAATATTTCCTTCAACTGAAGAAATAAATATTTATGTAAACACAATATCTTGTTCATCTAAATAAATACTTCATTGTTATAAATTCATGAACTGTTTGCAACAAATAAATATATTTTTAATTAAATTAATATTATTCTGAATTAAATCATTATTTCTTTGATTTAAATGAACTTAAAGACTTGATTCAAGAATGCACAATTAATTGATTTAAATGCGTGCGAATCAATTCAAAGAATCGAACTCATTGAATCAAATAAATATTTCTTTGAACGACTAATCAGATTTCAACGAATCTAGACATTTGGATCAAGGAAATGGTTTTCTTGAATGTAAGAAATATTTGTTTGAATCAAGAAAATATAACCAAAGAATTCATTTCTTTATGTCAAAAAAAGATATGGGTCTGGTTTAAATAAAACCTACTACTGTTAAAGAATATTTTCTTGATGCTAAGAGATAGGATTCACGTAAACGCATTTTCTTAGTTCCAAAAATTCTTTTTTTTTTCAGTGTAAAGAAAAGAAGTATATTATTATTTTACCATATTTAAAAACTTTTAGGAAGAGGAATATGGTCACAAAAAGGTTTTAATAAAGATAATAGGTTAGGCATGAAAAAAAGAAGACAGGAGACATGTATACAGAGAGTCAGATATCTGGTTTTGAATTACCAATCTTTTTGTCTTTATTGATAATGTGTCCCCTAAGGTTTTACATGACTTCCATTTCTTACAACACTTCCTTCTACATGTTTTATGAAATCTTATCCTTACTATTTACAGTTATTTGCACCTATTTACAGAAAATCTTATATCTATATCCTTATTTCTATTTTTTGACGATAGCGCAATTTGGAACGTGTTAGCGAACGAATGAGTGAGTAATCGAAAGCGAGAGTGCAAGCGAGAGAGAGAGAGAGAGAGAGAGAGAGAGCGAGAGAGAGAGCGATAACGCAAACGCATCTTAATTTACTCATGCTATTACATAATTATTACTTACAAATTAAATTAAATTTTGATGTTAAGGTATTATTTTTTTTTTTCAAACTTTTTCTCGGGTGAACGCGGTTTTTCGTCATAGCCACGGACTAAGTCAAGTGACTGATGAGATGAGGATGTTATAAGTTATTTTAATACGATGTTTGAAATCATTTGCGATGATGTTGTAGGTACAAAATTAGGAGCATGGTGTAGTTTGCAGTTTGTCTTTACCGCTGTTATCCTTACGCAGGCCGTGAGTGTTGGAGGTGACAACAGTCAATTTTTTTTTTTTTTTTTTAGAGTGAGAAGTTGTAGGCTCCGGAAGCTACGATCATGGTTCTTTAAAAGCAACCAATCCCGACGCAACTGGAACGTGTACGTCATCCGCTTCTGCTCCTTCTGTCCTAGAAGGTAAGCAAGAGCGGGAAATTTACGCGAGAAAACATCGGGCAACACTGTTCCTTGGAGTCAGGTCTCTAGCCGCGGATGATCTTACGCGGCAGACGGGACAGTTGGAGATGAAGTTTCACCTCCTGATACTTTTTTAGAGCTACCAATCTTTGTAGAATGTTATGAGGAACAGTGTTGACGGACCAGATGAAGTGATCCCAGAAGAACAGCCTTTTGCATCCGGTTCGCGATGGAATGAGCCTGACGCTGGCAAGCCGGAATCTTACAACAACAAGGCGTAGGGATGTGGCGACCCCATCGCCCGAGAGCTCCGGCTCTTGCAGTCAGCCACGTTGCTTTGGGCTAACTCCCCAATGCAATGAATTATGCGGTTACGACACCAGTATCGCGCAGTGCCACCCACAATAGGCCTCTCTCGGATGGAGGCCATGGTTCAGTTGGGAGTGGCAATAGGACCGAACCGAGGCGACGACCAGGCAATGGCCCCGGACAAACGCGAGAACATCGATTTAAATGGTCAGACCAACTCAGGAGAGACATCCTTACCTGTTGGCAAAGAAGCTCAGCGGCGCGAAGAGGATTCATGCAGAGGTTACATGACCGTTGGGTCAATATGCACCCGGAATATGCTCATCAAACGCCTCAGTATTTAAGAGATCAGGTATCCTTTTTGCGAAAAAACGGATATTAGACAACAGTCAATTATTATTATTATTATTATTATTACTTACAAATCTTTACGCTTCTAATTTAAGCGAGTTCCGTTTACTTTTTCTTTCACTTCTCTTGTGCCTCCAATTTGCCATTTTTGTGCATCCATTCTTTCATTCGCTCCCTTAGCACCCTCTAACTCGTTCATCCACTCTTCCCCCAAACCATCCTCCCCTAGAATCTTTACCACATTCTCTTGCCAGCTTCCTTTATCTTCCGTTCCTCGCCTACATCCTTCCCATGCATGCTTCCATGTTTCCTCTTACCATTCACAGATTCTGCACTTCCTGTTCTCTTTCTTTTCCCAATACATACCTACTTTTACCTCGTTTCCCAATCTAAATCTTGCTATTCTGGTCCATCTTTTCTCTCCCATCCCTTTTCTAAGTACTTTGGTACTCCTTCCTTTTTTGTCATCTTATACCATTGATTATATTTTGACTCTTCAATCATCTTCCATCTTTCTATTGATTGTCATTCCCTCTCCCTTTTTTCCACTTCTTCATAGTTGACTCCAGTCCAGTCTTCTATATCTCTAGCCTTAAAGAACTCCCTCCTGAATTCTTCCCATCTCGTTAATTCCATCGTCCTCCCTCTCCTTTCTTCTACCTCCATCCAACACTTTCTCGCTTACTCCCCTCCCTTTCCCTCACACAGCTTCGTCTCAAAATTCCATGCCCTCTTTCCCGCTCTAGTACTTGATTTATCCCTTTGCGCTTCTTCTCTAACCATATATCCCGGGGTCCTCCAGTGTACCCCTAGCGTCCACCTTATTCATATATATAAATGAAATATAAATATATAATATATATATATATATATATTATATATATAAATTAAATTCTGCTCCATAACCAAATACCGGCCATATCAGCGAATTACGAATCTTTTTATTACTTCAATAAAAATGATATTTTGAACAAATCCTTTAACAAAATGGACTTGATTTTTTAAGAATTTTTAATATAAAAAGTTAATTTTCGCAAAAAATGTCGGTTATCTTGTTCTGTACTGCAACCGTTCATTTAAAAAACTTATAAACTATATCTTATTATTATCGATTAGCGATTCGAACTCGAAAGTTCATCGCCTCATCTACCCGAGACCGCCACACATCTCTGTCTTGTGCATTCTCCATCCAGTTTAAGTAATCATGTCCTAGTTCTTTTAGATCATCCCTTACATTTTTCTCCCATCTGTTTCTCGGTCTGCCTAGGGGTCTCTTACCAGTCGGTCTCCCTCTTAAAACTTGCGCCACTGTTCTTTCATTGCCCATTCTTGCTACATGCCCCGCCCATCTTAATTTACGCGCTTTCATTACTCTATTAATATTTGCTGACCCGTAGAGAGCGTGCAGCTCATCATTATGCAGTTTTCTCCACTCGCCGGTCTCTTCGTCCCTTTTTGGACCATAGATTTTTCTAAGTACTTTATTCTCGAAAACTCTAAACCTATTCTCTTCTCCTTTCGTCAGCGCCCACGTTTCACACCCGTACATGACGACCGGCATTATTATCGTTTTGTAAATTCTTACTTTGATGTTTCTAGATAGCGATCGCGATTTTAGTAGCGTGTTTGCTGCATAATAGCACCCATTGCCAGCGTGTAGCCGCGCATTGATTTCCGTTTTAATCTTATTTTCGCTAGTTATAATAGACCCGAGGTATTTAAACTCGTTAACCCTTTCGAATTTCATATTTCCGGCCATTAGATCCCCGTCTTGATTACTTTGTCCGGACCTGACGACGGTCATATATTTTGTCTTCGATTCGCTAACTTCCAAGCCAATCTCTTTGGCTTTTGCGATCAAGATTTCTGCATTTTTAGCTACCGTTTCTTTATCATCCCCTAGTACGTCGAGATCATCCGCATATCCAAGAATTTGTATTATCCCATTGAGGGTAGCACCGGACGGATTCACTTGTACTTGTCTGACCACGTATTCCAAAACTAAGTTGAAAAGGACGCACGAAAGTGCATCGCCCTGTTTCAGGCCATCGCGGATCGAAAACTCTTCCGATAAACTTCCGTTTGTACGTATTCTACCCCTACTGCCGCTTAAGCAAATTTCGATAAGTCTAACTAATTTTCTTGGTACACCCAAGAACTCTAGGATCCAGTACATTCGTTCGCGTATAATAGAGTCGTAAGCTTTTTTGAAATCGACAAATAGCTGATGCACTACTTCATTAAATTCCCATTTCTTTTCTAACAGTTGTCTAATTGTAAACATTTGATCGCTTGTAGATCGGTTTCGGCGGAATCCACACTGGTAATCCCCAATGATTTCCTCGGCAAAAGGAGTTAGTCTACTTAAGATTACATTGGACAGGATCTTATAACATGAAGGCACAAGTGAAATTCCCCGATAATTGTTACAATTCGTTTTATCGCCTTTTTTAAAGATAGGAATAATAATAGAGGTATTCCATTCCTCTGGCATGCGTTCTGTTTTCCAAACTGCGCGTATTAATTTACAAATTTCCCTTGTGAGGCAAGGGCCTCCATTTTTTATCAGTTCTGACGGTAGGTCGTCGATGCCCGCGGCTTTGTTATTTTTTAACTTCTTTATGGCCATTTCTATTTCTATATCAGTAGGATCATCAATTAATAGATCAACAGTGTGGATTTCACCGGGATTACCTTCAACGGGGGCTTCGCGTACATTTAATAACTTATCGAAATAGTTTTTCCATAAATTCAGTCTCTCTGTCGCATCGGCTACTAGATTGCCATTTTCGTCCCTCATTACTTCCGTTCTACTTTGAAAGCCTTTCCTTATAAAATTGATTCCCCTGTACATCTCACGCGGGTTATTTTGTTTATTATGCGTTTCTATTGCTAGTATTTTATTCTTTTCGCACTCCCTTTTCTTGGATCTATAAAGCCTATTTGTACTTTTACTAATCTCGAGATACTTCTTATGTGTTTGATCGCACTTATTTTGTAAACTAATTAGTTTGGCCTTCCGTCGTTTTTCAAACCATAGTTTGCACTCTTCGTCAAACCATGGTTTGCTTTTGCTTACTTTCTTTAAACCTATAGTAAGTTTCGCGGCTGTCTTTATCGCCTTTTTCATATTGCTCCACAGGGTTTCCGAGTCCTCCACGTAATTATCGTTATCGTCTCTCTGTTCTTGGAGAACGTCGAAACTATTAGAGATCTCAACTTGATAATTTAATATTTCTGTTGGTGTTTTAAACTTATCTATATTGAAACGAACTATTGGCTCTGTGCGGCTTCTTTTGTTACTTAACGCTAGCCTAGATCTTAGTTTTACCATCACGAGAAAGTGGTCTGAATTTAAATCCGCTCCCCTGCACGATCTTATATCGAGAATGTTTGTATGACGTCTTCTGTCAATTAGAACGTGATCAATCTGATTGCGAGTGTTACCATCTGGTGATGTCCAGGTGGCCTTATGTATATTTTTATGCTTGAAAAATGTGCTTTTGACAACGAGGTTCTTTGAAGCTGCAAAGTTTATTACTCTAGTCCCATTATCATTACTGACGTCATGCAAACTTTCCGACCCTATTGTAGGCCTATACATCGGTTCTTTTCCAATTTTCGCGTTGAAATCTCCCAATACTATTTTTGCGTCATACGTTGTGAACTTGTCAAAAACCTGTTCGATTGTTTCGTAAAAAAGATCCTTAGTATCTTCGTCTTTGTCCTCGGTGGGGCAGTGCACGTTGATCCACACCTGTTTGCTGAAATTACCCTTTAATACAATATATGATAACCGATCGTTAATGAATTGAATGTCGATAACCGCTTGCGAAATTCGTTTATTAATGAGAAAACCGGTTCCCAGTCTGAACCCCTTAGCTCCCCCATAGTGAAAAGTATAGTCATCCTTAGAAATTGACGCGAAATCGCCCGGCCAGCAGGTTTCTTGAAGTGCTATTAAGTCAGTATCGTATTTGATTGCTATCTCAATGAGTTCGCTAAATCCGCCAGTATTTAGACTACGCGCGTTCAGAGTTCCCGCCCTTAGATATTTTACGGTAGTTTTTTGTTGTTGCAAGTTAGCCATGGTAGTTTCGTGGAAATCCGCACGTTAGGATCCTATTCCGATCGTAGGTGAGTCCACCGTCCCAGAAGTGATAACCCCCATACCTCTCTGGGTCTAAGTATGGGAGCTTTCCGACTTTGACAAGGACCGTGTCAACTTGTCGTCAGACACATTACAGTTTCATCCTCGTATCCTAACATCCCCCTGCAAGGCAGCGCGCCTACTGGCATCAATACCCCTTTGGCCCTGTGCAGGCGAATCATTCCACACATCCCTTGCGGGCAGTGTCATCGCTGCGGTGTCCAATGGGGTAGCAGGATTTTTCCCTTACAAGATTTTGAGTTTTGGTTCGGGTATAGTTTCTAGGTGGATACACGCTGCACCTCGGCTTGCCAGAACCCACCCATTGCGTATGAACGCGAATGGGTGAGTCCTCCCAAGCCATGGTTGTCGTGTACCTATTTTCTACCAGTGCTGAGTTCACCACAAACACGACTGGTTCCTATCGGCTGTCCGCGACTGCTTATTCTCGTATTCGCAGCTAACCTTAGGGGCTGTTCAGCCTCACGGGCCGTTCCTCTATCCGCAACCTGAGGACGCGCTACGTAGTGGTGACAGGAAACCCACCGAGCAGTATAAACTATATCTTATACGAAAAAAATCATTGCCGTTTTACTAAAAATCAGCTCTAAGCTTGACAATTTTGCTCAGAAGCTAGAGGCATGAGAAATGTTTCATTGTATAACTGATATTCGTCGATAAAATATATTTGTACAACGGTCTCCGTAAATATTGTCGTTGGTTACGATATCCCAATCTCCACTACTTTTCATCACCTTTGGATTATTTTTCAGGTCGTATCTTCTTACTAAACCTAGAACAAAAGCCACACTACTCATTCGTCTAAATGTTGTAGAGATAAATTAGGAACTTTCTTTGCAATGCGAAAAAACTTAACAGAAAATGTGGCTTATTTTTATGGTAGTGTCTATACTTTAGGACACAGGCCTCGCCTCCTTCCCTTTTCTAGCTCCCCCTTACCCTTTCCAGGTCCGTACGTTTAGACTTGACCATGTCAGAAACGTACATAAATGTACGGACTGTCCGGGCGTTTAGACTCAGTCTATTTTTATTAGCCTTGGATACCGTTCATGATAAGAACTTTCATATTTCAAAATAAAAATTAATGAATAGATGATGATTACTTACACGAAGAAACTTTTGGTTGTAAAATTTGATATTATATTCATTTTTACAATTAGACAAGAGCAAGCCACACTATTTTAAGAATTATTGCTGTGAATATTAAACTAGTGTAAAGCTGTAAAAAACTGTAAGTGCAAGTGTAAAGCTGTAAAGTTAACAAGTTTATTGAAATATAATAATCAATGACTAAATAATTGTATTAATATCAAAAGAAAGTTTCTATAATCCCCAGAAAAGACTGTGCAGTTTACAAACCACAATAAGAAAGACATTCTTCCTATGTTCATTCTACGTAATTCTAATTTTTCCTATAGAAAATAGGAAAATATGCCATGGTCGGAAAAGCAAAATAAAAATAAATTCGCATTCAATGTTTACACACACTGATATTTTTCATTCACACATTATAAATTGTATACATTAAACATGCAATTAGATATTAATATTATATTCTAAGCTGAAACAGAAAAAATCGTGTTGAAAGAAAGCAGTGCTGGCGGGAACCGAACACGGGTCTCCGGGACAGCAGAACGGAGAATTTTCCTGTGGTAAAAAAACTTATGAGATTCGGGAATTTGATCATCCTCATGAACCTCGGCGCATATGACGCCATTCGGCAGTGAATTTCCTATTTTGAATGGGAATTTTCGCAAAGCACTATATTCAAGTGGTTCCCCTCTCCTTGGACCTTCCTATTGAGAATGGTGATTTTTCTAACCTATTTTGCAACTTATGCTTTTTAAACTGCTAGTTATTGCAACTACAATTTTTTTTAATTAATTTGTGAATATCACTTTTTCCTAACTTCAATTTGCTATCGAAAATAATTATCTTTCCCACTCTAAATGGCAATTATTAAGTTTGAAGTATATTTATAATTGATATGGAAAATGTATTTCTTTCCATCGCTGTGGCAATTAATACTATTTTCTCGACTGTATCTTAGATTGCTATCGAACTGTTGTAAAAATAAATATTATAATATAATATTTAATATTTGTATAATATTTGTTTAAAAAAGCTTGCGTCCTGACCTAGCGATATGTCTGCTCAACAATTACAAAAAAATAACCCGATATTGCTAATATTTCTAGTCGAAGTCTTGCCAAAACTTTTTTAAAATACGACTTATGGAAAAACGCGTTTAAACATAAATGATGGAATAAAAAATGATTAGAAAAACTTGCGATATAATCAGCTATGGCAGAACACGTTTTTAATAAATTCTAGATTGGAAATATGAAAAAAAATGATTTTTTAAAACCTCGAAACTAGAAGACTTTTTTTTAAATTATTAAAATTTAAGAAAACATTGAATTTTTGTGAATAAAAGTTTTGTTACTTTTCATATCACGTTTAGTGTGTAAGTATTCTACTGCATTCTGTTGCTTTACTTGTAATATAGTCTAATTATAATTAGAGTACATTAGCAGAACAATGGAAAATCGAAAACGTAACTTTGAGCCACACGTCTGTTGAGTAATATTTAATAAAAATAAATAAAAATAAAGTTTTAAATAATTTTATATATTATTAGGCTAAATCATAAATGATAAATTAACTGCTTATATATGTTGTTTGCTCATTTTCATATGCGCGCATTTTTGGGTACAACTGAAAGTTAGTAAGAATTGTTCACATACATACATACATAGATTAGCAGTTCGAACTCGAAAGTTCATTGCCTCACTACCCGATTCGGGGAGTGTTTCTAGGTGGATATTTACTACCAATGTGGGCCCACCACACCCACGACGGGCCAACAGCACGCAGGTATTCCTGAACGGTTACCCATCCAAGTACTAACCGCGCCCAACAATGCTTAACTTCAGTGATCTTACGAGAACTGGTGTTTTCAGCGTGGTATCGCCGTTCACATCGAATCAAATTGTTTTGTTCAGTATTTTCTCATTCGTTTACGCCATTCTTTTATGAATTTGAGTAAAGTTAGTCACGCAGTGAGTCTTAATTAATATTTTCATAATTTTTTAACTTTAAATCTATATAATAATATTTTTAAACGAAAATGATCTAATTCAAGTGTTATTGACACTTAAGCTCTTCTTAAATTTATTGCTTTAATATAAAAACGTGATTCATAGTATATAGAATTAAGTAAAACTGTTTTGTAATTAGGAAATATTTAAATTATTGAACATTATCACAGAAAAAACAGATGATAAACTTTACATCGATTTCCGACGAAAGATTCTCTGCAACAAAAATTAACTCCAAAGGATAAACTTTACGCAAATATCGGTTAAACTTTCTTTTGTTTTTCCATGACAAACACATGTATTTTGAAAGACGCGAAGTTGGCTGAACAAAACTTTATCGCTCTAAAAAATTTCCTGCAACAAATTTTATTCTTAGTTTTTTCTGTGATTGCACATTGCAAACATTTTTTTCAAATAAAAATATCCCAAGGGTCCCATTAGGAGCAACTGCGAACCATGAAAATGCCAGCGGCCTCCAGTAGAACTGTGGTAAATAACACCTGTGGTCACGTCTCACGACCGTGAAATGAGTGGCTTGTATGTATATTATAATCTATAGTGAATCAAAAAAATTTATTACGATGCACGCAATATTCTTGTTTATAATTTATAAATATAATAAAATCTCTAAACGATATTCTTGATTTCAATAGTCACGATTATATCGTTTTCGCCTGCTATGGGTGTGACACGAGGCATCAGTGCATTAGAAAGTGATGGAACATGTCACGATTATTCACTTTCGCCTGCTACATGCGTGTGACACGAGGCATCAGTGCGTTAGAAAGTGATAGAACGTGTCACTATTTTGCGTTCTTCAGTTGAAGTCATTTGATCCCAATGGTGCCACCTTGATCTGCGCTTGCTTGGATTGTAGTGACGTTCATTGGCTACAGTGCGCGTCTGCATTTGAATTTTAAATACGTATGCAAACTAGAGCCAATGAGTGCCATTCAGTCGAAGCATGCGCATGTCTTTCGGGATCACTGTTGGAAATAGGAATCGAATAGAATCGTAGTTCGAGTTCGATAATACGACAACGTGTTTCTTCGTATTTAGTTATGTGATCCGCCTGTTTGTATACAAACTCGTGTACGTTTCGGTTCTACTTTACCTATAGAAGTATAGAATCTACATTTCCTTATAGTGACATATTCGAAGAATTATTTTTTTCGGTTTGAATAGAAGAATGTCAGAGATCTGTGTATGTCTACAGATCAAACATTTTATAATTTAAAAAGATGTTCAAGTTAAGGATTTTTACGCTCTTAAGGGACACTCCTATTTTTGAAAAAATTACCGATACTTTAAGGAATTAATTTTGATAATCTGAAGAGATGCAAAAGAACTTTAAAGACTATAGTGTATTTTTTTTATAATCCAAGGAATTTTCAAGAATTTTAAACAATTGCAAGGAATTTCAAAAGATTTCGAATAATTTGAAACATTTTAAGATTTTAAGGAGTTTTCAATTGATTTCAAATAAGATTTCAAATTCATATATGTATATTGTAGGAAAATATTTGAAAGAATTTCAGAAGATTCCAAGGAATTTTTTATTTCTTGTAATAATTTGATGGAACTTTAAAGGACTGTGCATATTTTAGGGCATTTGAAAAGAATCCAAGGCATTTGAAATGCCAAAAGATTTTAAAGAGTTTGAAATGTTTGAGGATATTTCAACAGATTTCAAGGAATTTTCAACTGATTTTAGTCATTTAGTTGATTCAAAAGAATTTGAAATATTTTAGAGTATTTTAAAAGATTACAAGGTATTTTCGAAAGATTTAAAATGTTTCGAGTAATTTTAAAATATTTGAAGTAAATCTTTAGGAAATTTTAAAAGATTGCAAGGAATTTTAAAAATTTCTAAAAAGTTTAGAGTGATTTAAAAGAACTGGAAATATTTTAGGGAATTTTGCAGGTATTTGTTTCAAAAATTTCGAAGGAATTTTACGGATTAGGAGAGTTTTAGATAATTTTAAAGGAATGTTCAAATTATTTCAGTAATTTAATTGATTTCAGAAAATTTGAGATATTTTAGAGTATTTAAAAAAATGTCACGGCATTTTCGAAAGCTTTACAACATTTTAAGGAATTAAAAAAAAAAATGTAAGGGTTTGAAAACTTTTAGAGTATTTTAAAAGATTCTAAGGAATTTTCAGTTGGTTTCAGTAATTTAACTGGTATCAGATGATTTAAAAAGATTCTGAGACATTTTCGAGAAAGCTTTAAAAAGTTTCAAGTGATTTAAAGATTTCAAAGAACCTGCAAAATTTTAGGAAATATTTAAAGATTTGAAGGAATTTTGTATTTATTTCAATAATTTGAAGAAATTTCAAAGAATTGGAAATACTTTAGGGCGTTTTGGAAGAACCTTAGGCATTTTAAAGAGATTTCAACAACTTGAAGGAATTTCGACAAAATCAGAGGATTTGAAAAGTCTTAGAGTTTTCTTTAACATTCCAAGGATTTTTCGTTTGGTTTCAGTAATTTAATTGATTTCAGAAGATTTGGAATATTCTAGAGTAATTTAAAAGATTTCAAGGCATTTTCGGAAAAAATGTCAAGTTTCAAGGAATTTAAAAAAAGTTTCAAGGATTTGAGAATCTTTAGATTATTCTAAAAGATTTCAAGGATTTTTCAATTAACTTCAGTAATTCAATTGATTTCAGAGGATTTGAAATATTTTTGAGTATTTTAGAAGACTCCAAGGCATTTTCGAACGCTTCAAAAAGTTTCATCTTTCAAGTAATTTAAAAATATTTCAAATAAATATTCAAGGAATTTGAAAAGACTCCAAGGAAAAGAAAAAGACTCTAGATTCTAGAGTATTTTCAAAGATACTAAGACATTTTCGAAAGTTTAGAAAAGTTTCAAGTGATTTTTAAAGAATCGAAGGATTTTTTTATTTCAATAATTTGAAAGAATTTCAAAAGACTGAAAATATTTTAGGGTGTTTTTAAAAATTGCAAGGGATTTTGAAGAGCTTGAAAAAATTCAAGGAATTTCAAAATATTTCGAAGGATTTCAAATATCTTAGGTTATTTTGGAAGATTCTAAGAATTTTTAAATTTATTTCAGTAATTTTATGTCACTCATAGGATTTGAATTATTTAATGGCATTTTAAAATATTCTAAGGCATTTGCAAGAGCTTTAAAATGTCTTGATCGATTTCAAAAGATTTCAAAGTATTTGAAAACTTTAAAGAGTATTTCAAAAGATTATAATGAATATTCAATTGATTTCAGAGGATTTGAAATATTTTAAAGTATTTAAAAAGATTCTAAAGCATTTTCAAGATATTTGAAAACATTTTCATGGGGTATTGTATCAAAGAGTTTCCTAAAATTTCGAAAATATGGATCGATTTGATAGGACCTATGCCAGCTTTTAAAGTATATCAAAAGATTCCAAGGAATTTTCAATTCATTTCGGTAACCTAATAGGATTAGAAATGATTAAAAATATTTCAGGGTACTTCAGAAGATTCCGAAACACTTTCAAGATATTTACAAATTTTAAGGCATTCCAAAAGATTTTAAAGTTGTTGAAATATCTTAGGGTATTTTTAAAAAATGTCAGAAATTTTAAGTGATTCAATTCTTTCTCTTTTTTCCGCCGTTATTTATTTGTCTCTAATGAGCTGATAAGGAGGTAGTTTGGAAACCTAATTTTGATTTGTGAATGTATTTGATGTTCTTTTTGCATAAAATTATTCATAAGAAAGTAGATTTCATTTCGATTTCAAATAAAAAAAAAAGATTCTCACTATTTGAGAGCTTTTTAAAAGGACATTTTGAGAAAATTACAAAAATTTCTAGGAATTCCCAAGGACTTGACTGATTTTAAGGTATTTGAAAAATTTTCACAGGGTATTAAAAAGTTTCTTTGAATTTTGGAAAATATGGAACGATTTCGTAGGGCCTATTATGATATTATAATCTCAGAAAATCCCAAGTGATTTTGTAAGATTTCCGAGGATTTCAATGATTTTAAGGGATTTTGAAAGCTCACAAGGTATTTTGATAAATTTTCCAGTATTTCAGGTTAAATCATCAGATTTCATGTAATTTCAATGGATATTATAATATTTAAATAGATTTCTAAGAATTTATTGACAAGAATTCATGAATTTCGTATGATTTCAAAAAGATTTTCAAATATTTCAAGGTATTATCAAAGAATTCGAAGAATTTGAAAGATTTTAGGATATCCTAAAAGATTCCAAGGAATTTTCAATTAACTCAGAGAATTGGAAATATTTAAGGTATTTTTAAAAACCAAAGAAATTTCTAAGAGCTTCAATACATTTCAAGGCATTTCAAAAGATTTTAAAGGATTTGAAATATCTAAGGGTATTTTTAAAAGTTTCAAGGGATTTTCAAGAACTTGAAAGGTTTCAAGTGATTTCAAGAGCTTCCAAAGAATTTGAAATATTTTAGGGAATTTTAAAAGATTAAAAATTAATGTATAATTAAAATTTCAAATTAATATGAAAATTTTCCTATAAATTTATTATTTCATGATATTTTATGAAATTTCCGAGGATTTCTCTGTGTTTGAAGGATTTTAAAACCTTTCAAGGTTTTTGAATAAATGTCAAGGATTTTTAGAAGTATCGTCAGATTTAATAGAATTGCAGGAGATTTCATTTCGAATTCATCCTGAATTTATTATTTATATCTGCAAAATATAATATATAAATAATATAAATAATTCTGCAGAATTTTTTGGATTTTTTTTAATTCACGTGAATTCTTCAAAATTCATTTAATTCTACTGAAGTCAATGTATTTTTTAATTTCTTTTTAGTTTTTGTTTAATTCATCTGGAAGTCGGCACTTTATCAAATTCTTTTAAATTTTTTAGAATTTTTGTGAACTCATTTTAAACTCACTAAATTCAAATTTTTTTTTTTTCATATTTTTCATTTCTCTTAAATTTCACTAAATTCACTACAATTTAACTGAAATGAAGGAAATTCTGGGGATTTTTTCAATCTTTCTGAATTTAAGTTGAATTGTTTTGAAGTCTTATGAAATTATCCTGAATTCGTTAAAATTTACCTGGAATTTTTATGAATTTCATCGAGTTCTTTGAAATTCTTTGAAATTCAAAAGGACATTAGTTACATTATTAATCCTCATTAGTCACTGTTAGTCACTTTTTGGGTAGGGAATTAATCGCTTCGGTCAATCTTTTTGTTTAAATATGTCACTCTTTCAATTTTTTCAACCAAATTAGGCTGTGGCAGCCTGTAAATTGAAAATTTATAAATTCAAATTTGTTTTAATCCTATTATAAAAGATTCTATATGTAAATAAAGTTACAAGTTCAGAATTTCGATCTTATTAATTGCCAGGGAATTTTGAAAATGAAGTTTTGTGGAAACCCTGATAATATATTTATATCTTAATGAAACTAGGGTGACCGCAGATTAGGGAAGCCTTGGAAATCAGGGAAAAGTCAGGGATTTTGAAAAAATGTCAAGTCTCTGTCAAAAGTAATTAGGGGTGCCAAACAGTCACTTTCAGAATTTTATTGAAATCATTTAGAATAGAAATTTAATAATTTTAAATTAGATTAAAATCAAATTCAAAATCCCATTTAACGTCCAATAATCAAGTTAATGTATAGAATTCCTGAAAACAAAACAAGAATTCAACGACCAAATTTGGACAAACACCACAAAATGCTCCTAT
>CAKNYM010044546.1:19421-50934 GCA_932195095.1 Andricus curvator | reverse complement strand
AGACATTTTTTAAATAGATTTCAATAATTTGAAAGGATTTTAAATATATTTAAGATTTTTTTGTTTTTAATTCCAAGGAATTTTCAAGAGCCTTAAAAAGTTTCGAGAAATTTTGAAAGGATTTAAAACATCTTAAAATGTTTTTAAAGATTTTAATGCACTTTCAAGATATTATTAATTTTTAAAGGAATTTTGAAGGCTTTTAATATCTTTAAGAGAAATAAACAAGTTTTTCTGGAGTTTTCAGGAATTTTGTAGAACTTCGGAATATATGAAACTATTTCATAGGACCTGCAAAGGTCTCAATATATTTTAAAATATTCAAATGAATTTCATGAGATTTCCGAAGATTTCAATGCTTTTAATGGATTTTAAAAGCTCTCAAGATATTGTAATAAATTTTCCAGGATTCAAAAAAAAATATTATAAAATTTCATTCAACTTCACAGGATTTTATAATATTTTAATGTATTTTAAAGATTTCATTCACAAGAAGTGAGGGATTTTGTATGTTTTCACAGATTTGAAGAGATTTTCAAATATGCTTTGCAATTAATTTGAATTCATTGGAAATTCACCCTGAATCATTACTAATTCATTCAGAATTCTTTTATTATGTTTTTTTCAATGTTTTTCATTCACCTGAATTCTTTTAAATTAAATCAATTCTGTAAAATTTAATTCAATCAATTTTTTTTTTTTAATTCTCAGTTTTCATTTAATTCCACTCAGAGAAATGTCCTTTAGTGACAAAAGGATGTTTCATGAAGTAAATGGAATTTCCTCTTAACCCTCCGTTAGACGCAACCGGCCTGACTGGCCACCTCAAGCTGTTTTCGCACATCTCTCGTACTACAGAGATTGACCTTTTTGATTTGACTTTTTACAGGGCTTGACCTTTTTAGTATTCGTTAATCAATATAAGCTTTTTCGAAAACCTTTAATAAGTTTTATGCCAGACTAGGTAAAATGTGACTGTGATCCTTCAAACATGCCAGGTTCCCTGCACCCGAGCGGACGAAGTCGCCAACAAATTAACAAAAAGAGAAGCTTTCATAATTGAAACTTGAAATTTCACTCTCAGGGGTTTTTGGGTTGCCAATAAAGAATTTGATGTCAATTCCACACAAAAAAATGGTGGTTGCAATATGGCGGACACTTGTATGAACAGCTTTTTCGATTTCGATGACAATCGTCACACTGGAGTCCCATGAGTCGATGATAATATATTTGTCGTCATTTTTACAAAAAACATAATGGCGGATGCAATATGGCTGACAGTATTTTCGAAAACTTATTTCATTCCAACGAAAATCAGTATACGAAGCTTTTTTGAGTCACTAATAAAGTGTTATTTATTCCGCAGGGAAAATTCATAACAAGAGGTGCAATTAAAAAAACGCAAATTCGGTGATTCTGCCTTTCAATAGTCGCCATATTGGATCCAACATTTTAAGTTTTGCAATTCTAACGTCAGAATCGTAATCAGCGACCCCAAAAACCTTGAGATAACTTTCTATAACAATTATTTCTGATGTGCTTCTCGAATGAATACAGGTGGCCTGTCAGGCACATTGCGTCTGAACTAGGAAGTTTTAGGGTTGCGTCTATGTTAAATTTAAGATTGAGAGGATTTTCATTTGTCTCAACAGGAATCCATTTGCAGCAAAAGTTTTCCTTATGCGACTAACTTCACCTACTCTTGCAGCCAAATAATTCTGTTTGTGTAAAAAATATATTCACTTCGTTCAAAACAAAACAGGCAAGAGGACAATGCTTTTGTTTCAAGACAACTTTTTCTCTGAGTGTCGTCTTGATGCACATATTGGCTTTTAGTTACTTTTTGGATTAGAAATTAGTCTTGCTGGAAAAAACGTCGAATTAAAAATTATTGTTTCACACTCACGAGATGTTCTCTGGAAATCTGTTTTTTAACAAAATCGCATTCAAAATACAATACCTTCGAATAATTGTCAATCCGACGTTTTTTGTAGTGCACTTTTTTTCTGCGTGTTTCGGTTCCAATCGGTCAACACACTATTGACACTTTTGTTTAAGCGATGACGCTGTTTTGCTACTATTTCGAAGAAAATACACTAAAGACACTATTTTCAACTCAAAAACACGAATTTATCAACCAAGAAAGATTTTTCAAACAATAAAAAAAATGTCAGAAAAAATGTTGATTTTTCAAGCCAAAAACATGGGCTTTCAACATAACTGTTAAATGTTTAACTAAATATTTAAATTTTCAATCAAAAAGATGAATTTTTAAACAAGAAGATTAATTTTCTATCAGAGAAGAAGAATTTTGAATGATATATGTACATACATTTTTAACCAAATATTTGAACTAAGTACTTTGAGCAGTGGATGTGATGTTAGTTATCTACTAATTAAAACATTAAACTATCAGATGAAAACAATGAGTACAATCGCAGAATACATCAGGTAGAAAATATTTCTCTCGGTTAAATTATGCGATACGTCAAAATAAATTATTTAAAAAAAAGTTATAAACAGATTTCCGCAGAAGGGAAAAAATTATATTTTTTTGAAATTTCTTTGTTTATTTCAGCTTTTAATAAGAAAGAGACTGTAAGGTTTATAAAGGCCTAGAAAGTTCTATAGAGGGTACAATTTTCTTCTTATAATAAAAGAATTGACTTATTTTCACGTAAACAACAACAGATTCGATACAAATGTTCAAGTATAAGAAAGTTATACTAAAATACATTTTACTTTTTCGTGATAACTTGCATCGTTTACGATAAAAATTAGAAAATTAATTTTGTATGCAAAAAATTCACTACATCTCTCAATGCATAATAAAATATGAGTGGAAAATGGATTACTATTGAGCAAAGGGAATAATTGCGGAGCAAATAGAGAACTTAAAAATTTGTTATGATATTTCTTAAAAACTGAAAGATTGGTAATTACTGCCATTATTCTACGTATCATTCATTTTCTTTAATTTTGTACAACTTATATAATAATAAAAATTAATATTATTCGTAGCATTTATCAAATTGAAATTAATATACTCATATACATGCTATAACGAACAATTCACAATTTATTTCATAAATACTATTTCTCTTAATTTGTAAAATGAAAATTTTCATTACGGCAATATAATTTACAAATAAATTAAGTGCTAAACAAATTTAAGAGTAAATTATAATAAATTGAATTATAATTATATTCACAATCCTTTCCGGATGATAACGATGGCAGAATTTACCTACAAACAAATTTTGAGGAAACTATTGATCTCGGTGCACGGTGCATCTCCTTCATCAGAGAAAAAATGAAAAGGAGCTCCTTATTGGAGGGTACAGACATCATACTTGGTGCCTTCTAAATATTTTGTGACATTAATTAAATATAAATAACATAGAAAAAATAAGCAGTTGGTTCATTCTTTTCCACATCAAAAATTAATAGGCGCGCGCCTTGGCGCGCGCAAGACTACTAGTATAAATATACAACGCTGAGAAGGCATTCAGCCAGTGATGGCATTGCAAGATCCACGATTATATTTTACACATCTGTGAATTCTTCCAGTGCCAAGACCTGCCAGAACACCACTTTGGATGAATTTTGCCTTCTCCAATTTCTTCCACTTTTTACACACTTTCAGCGAAAAAGATTTCTAATATTGTGCGACAACAGAAGCAAAACTTGGATCTTTCGTTAAAAAAAAGAGCTCTCCATTTTTCACAGTCCGGAGGTGTGCTTATTTGAAGACGCTCCTGATTTTGATGTGGATTCTCCAAGGCAGATGTGTCAATATTTCAATCAAGATTGCAGACAAAAATTGTGGTCCGGTTGATATCTGCAAAAAATTCAATATTATTTTAAAAAGGAAGTCATATATTACATTAAAGGTTTCGGCAGTGTCTATTCGTCCGGAAATACTTCTGGCTGTTCGTTCTGTGTTTCCAATTGAATAGTTACTGCTTTATATTTTCGGGACTATTTTTATTGCAACTCCGGATGACTAGGCACGTCCTTACATTTCACTATATATACTTATTTTAATTACATAATAGATGTGATGTTAAATTCTTCGTGTAATTAACGTCTGGGAATATGATATAAATAAAAGTAGTGACGGGAGTCAACGATAGTTTCCAGACCATTTTTTTCATTGTGTCATGATAAATGAGATTAAAATTATTGAAAATTTTATATGAAGTTTCGAAACATAACAAGTTTCCTCATCAGATTAAATAGTAATCATTAATTTTCAGGTAAAAATAGACTAACGAAGCTAAAAAAAAACAACAGAAAGATGATTATGTTGTAATTGTGTTTCTTAATTTTTAAATTAACAAAAAAATCCAATATGGGTAATTTATATAAGTTCTATTTCACACTTTTAACTCAGTTTCAGGGTACTCCAAAAAGCACTGAAAAGCATGGATTTTTCATACAATCTCTGGACAAATTTTTCTTTTTCACATTTATACGAGCACTAACAACACAATCAATTTTCTGTTGTTGGATTTTTAACTCCGTGAGTCTATTTTTGCCTAAACATAAACTATTACTATTCAATCGGATGAGGAAACTTTTTATGTTTCAAAACGTCATATCAAATTTTCAATACCAGAAAAAGAAAACAATGAAAACAAATTACTTAACAAGGCTTTTAATGGGTTCTCCATCAATGAAATTTCATAAAATAGTAAAGTACATCAATAGGAGGGAGAAAGAATAACAGATTACTCATTTACTATAAAATTATATTTTTAATATATTCTTATATTCACAACGAATATACAGTATATAATTTATGTATATTTTTTTATATTCGCAACAAACATACACATGAACTGTGCAATGTTAGTCCCGCCTGGTTTAAACTAATCATGCACTTGTCAAGTTTTTTATTATTGCTGTCCGAGTAAAAGTAATTTATTGATGTTACAATTTCCAATATTATGTAATACAGTCTACGATAATGAAAGAACTTGGAGTGAAGTAATTTACGCATTTGTGACCTTGCGAAGCACAAACGCAATAGCGATATTTTTCATTGTATAAGAAAATAAAACATTTATCCTTACAAAAATGTTGTACACTGTTCAACTGTATATTTGTTGTGAATATAAGAAAAGATAGATAAATGATAAGCTGTATATTTGTTGTCAACACTGCTAAAAATAGTATTAAATTTAAAATACCAATGTATATTAAAATTAATACCTCAAGCATATGAAATCGCCATTTAGGTACGTGTTTATTAAATTTCATATACATTCATGATAATCGCTCAGAAAATTCCATTTTACAAAAAATCAAAATAAGATTAGCAGTAATTTCATAAAGCATGATACCTTCTATCAATTAACCCAAAATAAAATTGGATTTCAAGTCGAACAGTTAAATTACGTAAATAAATGACAGACCTAACCTACAATCAACTGTACTCATATTAAATTTCTACCATTCAGGGCGAACTTTGGAAAGAGTTCCACATGTACGTGGAACTTTAATCATAAAAAGCAATTCAGTCGACGAATTCTAGATTATTACTTCAATTGCGAATATTTGATAAGATTTAAAGAAATAAAAGCACTTTGAGTTTTCAAACACGCTGCAATACCGACCTGTATATTATATTAAATGTAAAATGTGCATAGCTATTCATATTTTAATGTATATTAAATTTCAATTTTCGTGTATGCAAATAAATTCGTATATCCCCTTATATTTATCTCTTCATAAGAAATCGTACTTTTTATGCCCTATACCGGCGCCAAGTAATTTTTTTCAATCAGACACAAAGTGGAAGTTTTTTCCTTTGTATTAGCTACATTTTTTAGCCATAACATATTTCTCTAAAAAAATATGTATATTCAAAAAAAATCAAAAACTACGGAAATCTCAATTTTTACGTAAATTTGATGCTGGCAACCTCTAAAATTTGTTTTTTAAATCTGAAAAAATTAGGAGTGTATTATCTCACCCAGAGAAACAAACTGTCGCGATACGACAGCCGAAAAATAAAACCAAGTTTTTTGTGAACCACCCTAATATATACATATACATACATACAATTAAAAAAAAGGGTTAAACAACTACCGCAGGGTCCTACTGAGAGCAACTGTCATCTAAAAAATAACACTGGCTCTCAGTAGAACCGCGGTAAATCACAACCATGGCCACGTCTCACAACGGTGAGATGGGTGATCACAGGGCACGTTGCAAGTTGCCTTATTTTTGGCACGCGGATATGGCTTTAAGGTTACGAACCAGTGATAGTTTCACACCTCCGAGAGCACCTATCACAAGGACAATTACTTGTACCGAATATTTTGGGTACAGTCGTTGCAGCTCTCTTTTAAGGTCTTGATACCTCTCCTCTTTTTTCTTTCTCCTTGGCAGTGATGTTGTATTCGGACGGAGCGGAGAATTCGATCACGAATATAGTTCGTTTCTCGAAGTCTTGGAGAACGATGTCAGGCCTCGAGTGTCCAACGTAGACTGCTGTCCGAAAATCGTAGTTCCAGAAAATTGGGCACTTCTCGTTTTGGACAAATTGACTCTATCTCCCTTGGAGCGTTCGGCGGGGCAGGGTCGCGACCAAAACCGTAAGAGCGACAAAGATGGTAATAAAGCACTCTTAGGGCCGCATTATGTCTATAGATATACGTCGTTCCTGCGTAGGTCGGACACCTACTCTAGGAGTTGGGTGTAATCCTGTGTGCCGTTATAGGTCGGCAGGAATTTTTTACTGAATATTATGTAAAATGTTGTGCTGATTACGAAAAAGTAGGGTGGCCCCGCCGAAAAATGGGGAGGTTTCGAGATCTTCGCGTTTTAATTATTTTTTAATTAATGCAATAGTCCTATTGTAATTGCTTGATTGTCAGCAGCTTTGAGTTGTTGTGTGTGATGGAAGATCCTCAGTTCTTGGGCGAATTTTCGAACCCTTTCCGTGAACGATCTACCAGATTTTATGTAATCAATCACACACTGAACACGGGACGCATTCTGTCTTGCCCATCCAATCTTCTTGTTTAGTTGGTGCAAGCGTCTTTTGGTCTTTTGAACCATCGTCGGTTTTAGCCTTCGATTTGAATCAGCCAATGCTCTCGCAGCACCATAAACTGAACAATTGATTGTCCAGAGGTCGAACTCCTCCGAGATATTCTCACGAAGGGAGGCATCCATTTCAGCCAGATCTTGGGGCTTAGGATCAACTTGCACGTTAATGTTCCTCCTTGTCCTGAAATCGCGATCATCTCTCAGAAGGTGCCTGCTTTCCGCGGTTGGTCTTAATGTCGCTTCCTCATCTTCGTCTGCAGCTTGATCAAGCAGCGGCTGTGGAAGCGTTTCGCGTACATATCCATTTTTCTGGAGGTAGTCGGATTGATTTCGCAAAGACTGAGTGCAGTTCCACCGACCGAGCTTAGGCGGCGTGGCGTCGCTTATACGTGAGTAGCGCGGCCCATCCAGTGGCTTGAAGGTGGAGGGGATACAGAGATTGAAAAAAGACCGCTGATGCTACCTCGCTCACTCCTATGTATCCCCTCCACCTCCAAGCCGCTTGATAGGCCGCGCGACTCACGTATAAGCAACGTCACGCCGCCTAAGCTCGTTCGGTGGAACTGCACTCACTGATGCGAAACGTGCTGAAGCTCTGGGTGTCTCTGGCACCACAGACTGTGCATACGCGCCATAAAGCCTCTGTGAGCAGGGATAATGCTGGCATCGTAGAGGTCTATCAAGTCATCCTTGAGTTGATTCGTCCACTTAATGTGGACGTTTCGCCGATTTGTCGTCGTGTTTCCATCTAAATTATTTTCAGCACCCAGAACTCTATGGTGATCAGCACTGTGTGCCGACCAATTGTCGGGTGCGTTGCGCGTTCGATCGTTTTGACCCGCATCTACAACTTTTTGGTGGTTTGGTGGTGTTATTGTTGTTCCCACGAACAGCTAGGAAAAGGGTTCGTTCATCCTTGTAGAGCCCCGCATACAAGGCCAAACTACAAATTAAAAATGAAAATTTGCTTAAAGATATTAACAAAATTTTTTTAATGTTTGAAATTGATACGTGTAGCTTATATTGAATTGACAAAGATATCGTTCAAGAAAAGCGTTCAGTATTCTACAGTTAATTATTTCAAAATCACTTCGAAGTCTGCCCCACAAGTATTAGGCAAAATAGTGCTCATTGTTTATTATTATTTGGAATCTACGTTTCGATTTAAAAGTTTTAGTTTGGTACAGGTAGATGACAAACAAAGTCTTCTAAAATGCTGAAACTTTACCAAATTCTGCTTTGATATAAGTACTTTACTACGATATTTTTGAAATAAATGTAGGAATGTGTTGTCGTAAGAATTTAAATGGTAGTAATAAATGAACATAATAATGAACATAAAATGAACATAAATAAAACGAAGGATTAAAAAAAATAATTTTTTTTACTCTATCTTCGATGTTTCTAAAGATTGTTATTATAAAAAACAAGTTATTAAACAAAAAAAGCACTAAGTAACAAGGCATCATATTTTTTACTGCTTTTTCTTGTCTATTTTAAGAATCGATGATTTTTACATTCTCATCTCAATGAGAAGGTATTGGTCTTACGCGAAAATTATGCCCATTTCGTCAAATCTTGACGTTTTCGGACTCACATTGAGAAAAAATGGATTCTACTTCGGTGTCTGTCTGTTGTGGTTGTAGTCTGTAATCACGGTAACATTCGGAAAAATTATCCGATTAGATTGCCCTTTGGCACATTGTTTTTAGGCCTGAAAAGAAAGAACGAATTCGTTAACCAGCTATTTTCGACCGAAGGTTCTGTTTTTATCCGTTGAAAAACTTTTTAAAAAAATCAAAAATTCCATTTTCCAGAAAAATTATACGAAATATTTAAAAAAAATTTTAATGAAACTCTTCAGCTTAGAAAGACGAACAAATTTTGTACAGACGATTTTTTTTATAGGATGCATATTTTTCATTTTACTCGTAAAAAGTATTATTAAAAACACAATGTGCAGCACAATGACCGAGGGGCTGACAACTCTTGAAGTCAGGTGTACACCTTCGCTGAAGTCACTGGCGTGAAGTCACTTAAATTCTCATGAAGTCACTGAGATCACTTGAAGTCAGTGTACACTTCATCGGTCGAGTTGTGAACCCCTCGACAATTACCGACTGCAACATATAGGATTTAAAAAGATTCGTAGGGTAGTAGAACCAGTGATTGGCCACCAACCAATGTTCGGCCACTGTTAAAAGGACTGGTATTGCAATTATATAGACGTTTTCTCATGGAAGGAGATACTGAGTGTGTTGCGAAGGCTTGATCTTTGCGTAATAATTAAAAGGTTAGAATGCCTAGTGGAACATTTTCAAATCTTATGTTCGGCCATCTGGGCGACCTTAGGGTGTACAGATAATTTTTCTGTAATCCTTTAATCGGCCACAAATAAATGAGGTTTTTGGAAGTTTAACCTTTTTATCGACAGTCCGGTCGCTCCTAGGGGACAACATTGGCCGATTAACATATTTTCCTGGCCGATATTGAGGGATTTATGTACTCTTAACAAAATATTTGTTTTTCCTTAGTGAATTGGTTTCTCGAAAAAAATCATATGGGCATAATAAACTAGTAGAAGTAGGCAATAGTCTTTGACACGTTGGAATATTGTACATTCAGCTGTTCATTTAGACAATACCGTTAAATAAGCAGCAAATCACAAGTGACCGACCACTGGTTCCACTACCCTACACAAGTTAAGTTTGGAAATCGGTCTTGAGCTGATGTCATGATTTTTTGCTATTAGCTGAACACAGTAAAATTTTTCAGGTAAAATTGATTCATCTAAAATAGATCTAGGAATTTGCTGTTAACTACATGTTTTTCAATAAAACTATCATAGTTTTCATTTTAATAAAAATTCAGGTCGAATATAAAGAATTGATTTATTCAAAGAAGAAAGCGCACAATAGGTAAAAATATTGAAAACAAATTATTTGATCGTGTGACTTTTTCGACTTATTTGAAAAAAATTCGACTTTTTGAAAAAAATGCGGCTAAACGACTTTTTCCGTTTTTCTGTCTAGTTCATCACTTAGATTCAAAGTCAATCACATTGAGACTTTCAAACTTTAAAAAAAATGGTACCACTTTCATTGTGAACATTTGGAATTAAACAATTTCTCATTGAAGCTTTATAATTAGGAATTTTTACATTCTCACCATAATGAGAAAGTATTAGTTTTGTAGTTCAGTCAGTGAAGGATTTGATAAAAATCCGACGTTGTAGATGTTTTTTATACAAACGTTGGGGATGGCTTTATAGAGATTCTTCAAAAAGTCCGCAACTATATGTGTACAGCTACGGCTGCCATATTGGAAAGTGTTAAACAATAACATGTTTTTCAAAATAACTCGTGAACTGTTGATCCTAGGTCGAATATAGTTATGTTAAAGAATGGTCACAATTTTTTTGTGCACGAAAAATTTTGTAACTGTTGTAGACGTATGTATTATCTACGGTTACGCTATAAAATTGGATAAACTGTCCAATTATGCGATTTCTGCATAAAAAAATAAAAGTTGATTCGAGTGAATGCATGTTCCTGTTTGAAAAAAACGACCAACTCATTTGCATCAAAAATTGGCAATATAAAATGACCTTAACTTCAGCGTACAGGTTGATACACCTCAGGGAATATTTTTTTGAAATTAAACTTCTTTCAATTGTTCCTTCATGTTTGTACAATATATTTCCCAATTCTTATGTCAGAATAATAACTTTTAAGGCCTCCTTTGAAGCATCAAACAGGTAAATTTCCAAATTAAAGCTATGGTAAAGGCAGTAGAGGTGATCATGAGTTCTAATGGCAACAATGGTAGTGGGGCGGGAACGGCCACCTCGGTCTATCACAGAGGTTCCCAAACTACTGCCGCCGGTCATGTCCTCGACCGCGGTCAGGGGATACCATCCCGGCCCGGGAGCCGCCGTAGGGGGATGCCAGTCCGGGTCCGGCAACTCGGCAGGCTCCCCGCTATCAACAGACGGCTACTTACTTGCACCTGCTATTAATGACCCTTCCATTGTTATGAGATTAAAGGCTGTTACAATAACTAAAATTATAAAGACATGGCTCAATTGAATTTTAATCAGCTGAATAAATTTCCTGACATAATTTTAAGAAATTGAACAAAAGTTTACGAAAATCGGTTAATATTTCCAGTAATAAATGAAATCTTTAAATGCATGCAAAATTACAAGAACTTTCAACTGGGATTGAAGATATGAACCGATTTTTATAAACTTTTTTTTCAATTTCTTGAAATTATATCAGGAAATTGATTCAGCTAATTAAAATTTGATTTATTCACATTTTACCGAATTTTAATTTTTCTCAACCGGCTCGAATCATCTTACAATGGAAAGGTCGTGCGAAGCGTGCAACCTCCCGCATGATTGGCAGTCAAGTATCCGACTAGGTTTCCAGTATTGTCAAAAAAAATTGTAGGGCGGCCTTAAAAGTGCGAAAAAGTTTGGGAAACTCTTCTCTATGATACTGAACCCTTCGAAATTTTTTCCGAACACTTTTTTCAACAATAAGCTCTGTCTTCAAAGGACCTTGGGAAGCGGTCCTCAGTCCTCACCCCTGCCAGCAATAATGCCATCAGAACTCATAATCATCTCCACTATCTACATGCTCGCCTCAACTTTGAAATTTAATTGTTTGATGCTTCAAAAAAGGCCTTGAATATGGGCAGAAGACAATTCCGCCCTGGGTACCTGCGAACGGTTCCCCAACCACACGGCATCCCCTCACTCAGCCGAGCTCCTGTCGTCGGTCCTATTCAGCGGGAGTCCTTTGTACATAATGAGCACTAAAATGCGAAATATAACATTTTTCAAATTCAGCACTTGGTAATTTACAAATAAAATATTCGAAATATGCGAATTACGACCCGTTTGCTACCCCGTAGGGAGGAAAACGAGTATTTCAGATCTTGCCTAGGCTTGACCTATGGTGTCTTTCGTGCATATCAACCTGAATCCTGCTTGTGAGAGCCCTCTTTCTTTTAAGGGTGGGGATGTTTCCCCTCCCTTCCATGAAATTAAATTGGTGACGGCTGGCGCGTTTCACTGCCGCTAACTCTTCTTCAGTACCTTCTGCGAATCGAGCCGGCAAGGACTTGCTCATGTCAAGCCTAGGCAAGATCTGAAATACTTGTTTTCCTCCCTGCAGAGTAGAAAAGGTGGCATATTTCAGCTCTGTGCCGTCGGCTTGACCTATCGGAGAGATGTTTGGATTCTTTCGGCACCAACAGCGTACTGTGACTTAACGAAGGCATATAATAAAAGAACCATGGAAAAAATCTAATTTTCTTTCCATTTTCATTATTTAGTCTAAACGAGACTTGCATGTTGGTGGCGGAAGTGAGAACGTGTTTAGTGACAGGTGGTCAAAGAATTTTACGGATTTTGTGTGGAAGGTGTGAGTGGAGTGTCAGGGTGGAAGCCGAGGAGGTGAGTAGGGTTGTGTGGGGTGAATTGGGGAGATAAAAAGAGAGTTTCAGCGTGGGTGTGAGGTGGGATTTAGTTGGATAGGGAAAGTGAGGTTAGGTTGGCAAGTAATCGGGGGAGTTCGTGGTAAGGAGTCCTGGGCTTTCGAGGGGTCAAGGGTGGTTCTCGCAAAGTTAGGGGATGTTAAGGGAGAGAAAGGGAGGGACTGTGAGGAATTGAAGAAAAAAAAAGGGAAATAAAAGGAAAATTTGGCGGCGAAAGACGCCAACATTCTGCAGAGACATCTGTCGGTTGCGGAAGGTACTGCATGGAGAGGTCCCAGTTACCGTCGGCAGAGCGGGAGGTGGGCAGCGAGAGTACTGGCAGTGCTGGTAGCGAAACTGACGGGGAGGGAGTTTTCCACAAGCCACGACGGCCAACAACGCGTCGCCCGGTGTCGAGCGGTGCGTCGGGGAGAGGGAGAAATCGGGACGGTGGCAACGAAGGAAGCGAGAAGGTAAGGGAGAGAGCGTCGAGCGCAAGTGACGGGGAGGATCTCTTGAAAAGGAAGAGAGACAGCCAAGAGAGTCCGGAGAAAAGCGAGGTCGAGAGCCCGTTTAAAAAAAGCGGGATAACACCTAGGTCACCCCCCAAAAAAATGGAGGGGATGTTGGAAAAGGAGGCTCTCGGGATGTTGTTAGGCGAGATCAGGGGGCTGAGGGAGGACGTAAGGGGGACCCAGAAGCAGATGGAAGGCATGAGTGAGGACTTGAGGATCAGAGACGAGAAATGGGAAAAGGAGGTGAAAGAGCTGAGAGAGAGAGAGAGTAGATGGGTTAGAGAGGGAAAGAATACAAAAAGAAGTTAAAATAAAACAGATGGAAGAGGAGATTAGGGTGTGGAAAGAAAGGACGGAAAAAAGGCTTGAGAAAGTGGAGGGCAGGACGGAAATGGAAATAGGAGAGGGGGGTAGCGGGGGCGAGATTAAAGGTATTTGGGAGCGGGTAGGGAATATGATAGACGAGAAAGTGGGAGAGCGTAGGAATGAAAAGGAGGAGAGGGCGGATAGGGAAAGGATAAGGGCAATGGAGTTGAGAATGGAGAGAAAGGAGAAGGCAGATAGGAGAAATAATATTGTGGTAAGAGGGTTGAAGATGAAGAGCGTCGAAGAAAGGGAGGGCGTGGAAGCGCTGCTACAGAGCATAGGGTGAAATAAAGGCAGGGTAGGGAAAGTTAAGTTGGAGGGGAGAAAGGAGAAAGAAGTGGCGGTTGTGGAGTTGGAGAGCTGGGAAGAAAAGTTGGGGGTAATGCGAAATAAAAATAGGATAAAGGATAAGGAAGTTTTCATCGATCACGACTTGACAAAAAAGGAAAGGGATGTACAGAGAATGCTGTACGACAGGGCTAGGAGGGAGAGGAGTGAAGGGAGATCGGCGAAGGTAGGATATCGGAAAATAAAAATAGACGAGAAAATATGGGTGTGGGACGAGGAGAAAGAGGTGTTGAAGGAAGTGCAGGGGAATTTGTTTCGTAGGAAGTAGGGGGGTGGGGGTAATGCAGGGTAGAGGAGTTGTGAAGGATGAGAAGTTCTGGAGGTATATCCAGGAATTTGATGTGGTAGGACTAGTAGAGACGTGGGTGGAAAGAAAGGAATGGGATAGAATAGAGCCAAAGCTGCCAAAGGGGTATAGGTGGAGACTCCAGGAGGCGATCAGAGTGAAGAAGAAAGGAAGGGCTAGTGGGGGAATTATAACGGGGGTTAGAGATGGATTAGAGGAAGAAGCTCACGGAGAGGAAGAGGGGGAGGGAGTGCAAATGAGGAAAGTGAAGATAGGAGGGGTAAGCAGTAAGTTTGTGACAGTGTACAATAAGGATGGGATGGAAAGAATTAAAGAAAGGGTGGAGGACCTGTTAGGTGAAAGAGAGGAGGGTATGGTGGTACTGGGTGGGGACTTTAACGCGAGGATGGGGAGGGAAGGGGGCCTTTACAGGGAAGGAGAGAGTTTTGAAAGGAATTCGAAAGATAGGTTAATAAATAAGTAGGGGGAGATTCTAAGGGACTGGATGGAGGATAGAGGCTGGGCGGTGGCAAATGGTATGGCAACTGGGGACGAAGAGGGAGAATACACATACGTAGGTAAGGTGGGAGTATCGGTAATAGATTATGTAGTTATGAATATGCACGGGTGGGAGGAGATGGAGAGATTTGCAGTAGAAGAGAGGGTAGAGTCAGACCTTCAGCCATTAGGGTTGTGGATACGGGGTGAGAACGGCGGAAGGCAAGATGAGGAAGAAGTGGCGACGGGGGAGTGGGTTAGCTGGACGAGGGAGGCGATAGAGAAGTATAAGGAGCAGTTAGGGATGGTGCGCTTCGAAGGGGAGACGGTGGAAGAGATATGGGAGGATTTAAAAGAGAAAGTGAAAGGGTGCGTGAAAAAGAAGGTATTTAAAAAGAAGAAGAAAGGAATGGTGAAGCCGTGGTGGGATAGGGAATGTAAAAAGATGAAAAGGAAGGTGAAGAGGAAATATAAGAAGTGGAAAGAGGGTACTGCGAAAAGGGAGGGGTACGTAGAAATGAGGAAGGGGTTTAGATTTATGTGTAAGAAGAAAGAACAGGAAAAGGAGAAAGAGCTGGAGGAGGAGTTAGGAAATGTTAAAACAGAGGGGGACGTCTGGAAGGTAATAAATAGGTATAGGAAGCGCAGAGTAGGGATAAGCGACAAGATAGGGAGTGAGGAGTGGAGGGAGTTTTTTAAAGAATCATTCCAGGGCTCGGATTCAAGGAAGAGAGATGATGGGAGTAGAAGAAAGGGGGAGGCAGAGATGGAGGAGTTGAATGACGAGGAGATAGAGAAACAGATAAGGAAGTTAAGAAGGTCAAAATCAGCAGGGCTGGATGGGGTAGAAAACGAAGCATGGCTGTTTAGTACACAAGAGGTTAGGGAGAGGCTGAAGGAGGTCATGAAGAAAGTATGGAGGTGGGAGGGATTCCCACGAGGGTGGAGAGAAGGGTTAATAGTACCTCTGTATAAGAAAGGAGATAGGGATAGGCAGGAAAATTATAGAGGAATGACGCTAATGAATACGGCGTATAAAGTATACGCGATGGTGGTGGCGGAGAGGCTGCGGAAGGATGTCGAGGGGAAAGGAATATTGCCGGAGAAGCAGGCGGGCTTTAGGGCAGGTAGGAGTACTATTGACAATATCTACGTTCTGCAGCACATTGTGGATAGAGAATTAGCGAAGAAGGGGTCGAGAGTGTACGCGTTTTTTGTGGATCTAAAAGGCGCGTTTCCGTCGGTGGATAGGGGGAGGTTGTGGGAGGCGATGGAGGATAGGGGAGTCCGGAGAGGCCTGATCGAGAGGGTAAGGGAGACCATGCAGGAGGTCCGGGGTTCGATCCCTGAGCCGGGTACCAATGGAAATTTTTCTATGTACTTCTACCGGGGCTTCGGTGGTTCGGAACCCACCTTAAACTGTAGGTCCCCTCAGAAAAAGCTGGTGTCATACCAAGGTGGGGCTCCATGTCGAGGGGACTAGCCTTGGGGATCAAAGCCGATTCTGTGAAGACTCGAAAATGAGTCAGCGTTCTTCTTGCGTTTGGGGACTCCTACAGGAGGCACCACGCTCGATGGTCGCTGGCCGATTTCGAGTAATGAACACACACACATACACTTACATAACACATCAGGGCAGTGCTTCGAATCTGTGCATCTACCTGATGACCTCAGAGGGATCGCTCCGTACACCCTAGCCTGCTAGGGAGGCTGCCGAATGGCGGAGTGGGTGAGGATCACTTTGCCTGATCAACAAAGGAGGACGTCATTTACTGTGCGATAGGTATGCCTGGCACCTGAGAGGTATAATCTCAGAACGTTGATAACAACGAAAAAACCCACCGAGATTCAAAAAACACTCGGCGAAGGATGGCCGGATTCGTAGTACTGCCTTGAGAACACACACGGGTATGGCACAATAGGCTTTATAGCTTGAGCGCCAGGGGTGGGACCTCACGGGCCCCCCCGCCCACATTACAACTAAGACTAAGACTAAGACAAGGGTGTCCGCTTAGCCCAACGCTTTTTGCGATTTTAATTGCGGATATGGAAAGTAAGCTGGAGGCCGGAGTGGTAGGAGGAGTCAGGATAGAAGGGGTTAGAATTTGGTCGCTAGCGTATGCAGATGACATAGTGTTGTTGGCAAAAAGCGAGGAGGCCTTAAAGGAAATGATGAAGAGGTTGAGAAGATACCTGGATAAGAACAGGTTAGAACTGAATGCGGAAAAGTCCATGGTTATGGTTTTCAGAAAAGGAGGTGGAATGGATAAGGAAGGGGAGTGGAAGTGGAAGGGAAAGACGGCGCAGGCGATGAAAGAGTTTGTGTACCTGGGCTTCTTGTTTCGGAGGAATGGCGGAGTGGATGGTCACATAAAAGAGAGAGTGAGAAGGGCAAATGTTGTGATGAGGCAGGTGTGGGGGTTGGGAAAGAAGTTATTCGCAGATGATTTTGGAAGGAGAATGAAATTGTTTGACTCACTAGTGATGAGTGTGCTATTGTATGGAGTAGAGGTGTGGGGGTGGAAGGAAAGCGAAGAGGTAAATAGGATACAGGAGAGATATGTAAAGTGGACACTGGGGCTGGCAAGGAACACGCCTAATTATATTGTCAGGAGGGAGACGGGGAGAACGAGTGTAGGGATTCTAGCGGGGAGTCGAGCGTGTAAATATGAGGAGAAATTTTTAGAAGAGGGGGGAAGTAAGCTGGTTAGGGAATGTTGGTGGGAGAAGGAGAACAGGAGAGGGGGAGGGAAGATGGAGGTTGAAAGAGAAAGGTATTTTAGAACGAATGGACTGCAGATGGATGAAGTGAGAAGGATGCATGAGGAAGGAAGGAAGGTATATGAGTTGGTTAAGAAAAAACAGCATGGAGAGAGAGAAGACAGCAGGGGAAGAGAGAATCAGAGAGACAAGGTTTAATGGGAACTATGTGTGGATTATGCCAAGGGCGAGAGCGCAATATTTGTGTGAGAAAGGAGAGAAAGGAAGTCAGGAGCTTATAGCGAGGATGAGATGTGGGTGCATGGAGGGTTTCAATAGGTTCTGGCTCGCTAGGGAAAAGAGGATGTGTGAACTATGTGGGAAGGGGGAGGCAAGAGTGGAGCACTGGTTGGAGGAGTGCGTGGAGGTGGAAAGGAGTGGGATAAGCATGGAGGTATTGATGCATGAAAGGGGGGACAAAAGGGCAGTAGCATGGGTGAAGGGAGTATTGGGTAAGATGGAGAGGAAGAGAAGGAAGGAGGAAGAGGAATGGAGAAGGAAAGATTGTAAATAGAGGAGGAACTAAATATAAGTAAATGTAAATATTGTAAATAGTAGATAAGTGTTAGGTAATAGCCTCGGAGGCAGAGTTTGGTAATGCGAGACAAAGCAAGAAAGTAGGGACATACGAGCGAGGCGAGGCGAACCGAGGAAGGCAATGCGATAAGAGCGAGCGGCGTTAGAGATAAGGTGTGGAAGGATGTTAGTTTTAAGGGCTAGTTTTAAGAAAATTCTGTAAAAAATGGATGTGTAAGCAAGTCAATTTTTTAAGGCCAGCAGGCTAAAGAATAAACGTTTATCTTATCTTATTTAGTCTAAACGAACAGAAATCGAAATACATGAACAGTTATAATTCTACACATAACAAAAACTACAACTGGAATAAAACATAGTGTAGAACGATTCTTCTCACAAAACCTAAACCGGCTCAAATAACTGATTTAAAGCATTAATCGACAAATCTTTTGGCTTCTTGACAAACTTACAATAATGTTTTAAAAAGTTTGTAGAACCCCTTCAGTTACCCCTTTTTAATATTTCGTCCAATGACAACTCTTTTTCATAACTATAAGATGGTACCGCGCCGATCTCAGCGAATCAGGACCCTCATTAATTCCCAACTGTTTGAAGACAGTTTTCAACTAGCCAGCAAGCACCGTTCTTGACGCTGCTTTGACCTTTCTTCTAGTTGTGATAAAAAGACTTGTCAACTCCAAACATGCTTTCCTTCTATCAGCCGATAAAATTATCAACTGTCTGATCCAACGTACTAAATCACACTTCGATTGATTCGACTTTCTTCACTTCCAACCCGACTATCTGTACGGCGTGTTATCTGTTTTCGATCCGAAAGCAGGCCAACAAATTTTTAAATCCTCCTGGACTATGCAGCTTTTCGAATCAATGTATAAGAGCGTCAAATCATGAGTCCTTCTTTCAGAGGCAACGAGAAGCAACAAGGCTGTGTGCCTCGAAACTTTAAAGATGCTTTCGATTTCTTAGTAAGGATGGTTCTAACATCCTGTTTTTTGACGTGAAACAAGAAACTCAAATAGAACGTGAATTGTTGAGGCTTGGCTTTTTTCGCATCACCTTGTTCTTTTTGCACCATTCAGAACATTGTTTCCAAGCCGACCCATACGTTTTCCATGTCGAATCCCTTCATGCCGAAGATAATGAATTCACATCCTCCCTATCAAAACCTGCTATTAGGTCACTCCACCCCGTATGTTTCAGTCCTCCAAACAAAGGTCCTTGACATTCTATGGTGGGGGACCGGTTGCCATGTCTACTAGAGAGTTCTCCAAGTTGAGCAGCTGGAAGGGGACTGATATTGCCCTGCTTTTGAGGTCTCCTCTCCTAAAGGTCTTCTCCCACCTGGGGACTACTACCAAAAACACACCCTTTGCCTTGTTCAAATGTTGAAGCATCTTCGGTATCAGAGGAGGTGAAAAAAACCCCAGGCCAGATCTACATCCCAGCTCCTGCTGAAGGCCTTGATGAACAACGCCTCCGTATCATTGCATTCTATTGTAACATAATTTGAGACTACTTTGGACCGACTCGTTGTGAAAAAGTCTATCGTAGGGGTTCCCAATTCCCAATTCAGAGATAGACCCCTCGATAGTCTGTCTGCCAGGCAGTTATATTGTCCTGGTAAGTAAAAGAGAGCAACACTTTGACTACGTCTAGAAGGACTTGGAACCGACTCCCTCCCTGCTTGAGTATGTATGCTACAACAGTCTTGTTGTCTGACTGCATCATCACTGATTTGTTCTGCATCCTTTTCTTGAACATCTGAAGTGCTACTAAAACCGTGCACAACTCTTTGCGGTGCATATGCCATTCTACCTGCTCCGAATTCCAAATCCCTGCTCTCAACTCGTTGTTTAGATGAAACCCCATCCTGTTGCCGATGCATCCGTTGTCAGGCAAACTGTTGGATTCTCTTCGAAAATCGGACACGTTTGATTAATCTTCTGTTCCCACCAAAACATAATCGTTTAACGATACTATTGGTACCGAGAACTCCCTTCTCTGGTTTTCCTGCCATAAACTTCGACTTGCTGTTTGTAGTTCACGTGAAAACAGGCACCCCAAGGGACACACTGTTGATGCAAAATTGAGTTTTCCTAGTAAGAACATTTCTAATGTCCTGTCCCACCTTCCTGTCAACCTGATGCGATGAATATTCTTCAAAATTCGAATCTTTTTGTCGTTGGGTGAGTACATCATGTTCGCTTCCGTGCTCCATATTATTCCTCACAATTCTAACTCTCTTGTAGGAGTCATAACAGACTTTTGGGTATTTATCAACCAACCCAAGAATCGAAGACGATGAATCACTTGACTCAGCTGATCTTGCAGTATTCGCTGATCCTGATGGGGTAGTTGCTAGACCGAATAGGAGGCACGTCATGTTGTAAACCTGACCGTTGTACGAGAAGTGAAGATACCTTCAACGACTCCGTTTTATTGGAATATGAAAATAAGCCTGCGACAGATCCAACTTTACCAAAAAGTCGTTTCTTTGAAGGAATTTCGGCACCCTTAGTTGTTTTAGCAAACGAAACTTTTTTGGGAGAACGTATTCCTTTAGACGGCGTAATTTGAAAATCATACGAAACTTTCCGTCTGGCTTTGGAACGAGAAACATCGAAGAAATAAACCACGTTGTCCACACAGCCTTTTCTATTACACCCAAATCCAATGAGTTTCTCATTTCACCGACATCTGATCAGAAACTTTGGTAATTAGGAGCTTTCATCTGTTTTCAATGCGAAATAAAGTGATTTAACTGGCCTCCTCGAAACGGATAGTCACAATCTATGTGAACGTTGATCCTTTTTGCTTTAAGCATCCCCCTTTGGGTCCTTCCTACAGTCTTTGGAACTATAGTCCTTGGAACTTGGCTTACGAAAGGACGACGATGCACTTTGAGATTTGGACCTCTGAGATTGAGAAGATCCACTCAAACCAACAGAGGAATTGGACATGAACTTAAATTTAGAAATATCTTTATTCCTAAGATTTTTCCGACCTTGTTGAAAAACTTTATGGAAACCTTCTTGCTGATCTAAAAACTTTCAAAGTGAATCCTCATAAAAAAGATGGTACTCTGATGGAGGGATTTCCGCCAACTTTGTTGCCTAATAATTCTCCATAGGCTTAAATACTTCCCTTGTCATCTCAATAATCCCCGCTCTCCTAGCACAAGTAAAATGAAGAAGACCATCTGAGGTCACCTTAATAGAGGAATCACCCAAGAAAGTTTGGAGATTTCGCCTTAACCCTCCGTCCCCCACGTGGGGTCTAGGCGGACCCCAGACGCATTAATTTCGTTTTGACAGGTGCAATTTTGCATCCCGTTGCCTGTCGCGTTGAGTATCTTTCCTTTAAGTAGTTCTCGAGACGTCGGCAAGAGCGCGTTAATCTCTGAGGTATGTAGTCCTTTTTCTCTGAATGTTTTTGTTGAAAAACGTGATTAGGGTCCGCTCGGACCCCACGTGAAGTCTGACTGAATTTGCAATAAAAGACTGAAATTGCAATAAAAGACTGAATTTGCAATACAAATTTTCGAAGTTTTTATCATATTCAAGTTCCAGTTTATATTTTTGAAGTGCGATTTCGTTAGTCAGTAGTTTAAGGAGGTTGTCTTTTGTATCTGATAAAGTTTAAACTTCATTTTAAACTCTCTACTTGAATTCTGTTTGTTTTGATTACCGACCATATTTTTGTTCGTGTTATTAAAAAACAAAAATAATTTTTTGACGCCGGTCCAATGCGATTCCACACTGCTTGCGTCGTGAACGTGAGTGGGGTTCGTGTAGACCCCACGTGGGGGACGGTGTCCCTCACTTGCACGTGGGGGACGGAGGGTTGATATCCTGATAGACCCCCGCGTGCTTCTGCGCCAGTATTTTCATTTCTTCCGTTATCCACTGTCTCTGCTTTAGCAAACAGTAAGGAATTGACAAAGGTTTTTTGGACCAAACCTTCTAACTGACTATTCACTTTCAATGCATCAAACCTTGGAGCAGCATGAAGCTCCTTTTGCACCTCCGTATACCTTATTTTATTCCAACCTGCCGTTCCCAACTTTTGACAAGAAGTACCTTGAGCCCTGATCTCTGGAGTCGACGGAGGTATTTCTGGCTCATTTTCCTTCACTTGGGGAACCAGAGATAAGGCCTCAACTCCTTCCCCCATCAACTTATCAATCTTTTCAGATAATGCTGTAAACATATTATTCACACGGTCCTCCAGAACTGCCACCCTCTTCCCACAGGAGGTGGACTATTTCCCTCCTTCTCGGACTCTGAACTATGCTAAAAATATTGAAGCTCCTGAGCTGCCTATTTGCGAGAAATGAATGGATGCTTCATAGGCCTTACCGCCTGCAGAAACAATTCAGCTCGCCCTACCGAACCTTTCAATTTATTTGTAAGCGCAGGTGGACTGATAATCAAAGCCCTGCAGAACGGCCAATTCAGCATTGCGATCTTATAACCACGGTAATGCTTTTCTGCTAGGTCCACTGCCGATGGATTAAACGCTTTCGCAGTACCAACCGTAGGCAAAGCATACCTTAACTTACTTAGCATTTATTTATTTATTTAGCATATTGACTCCAAAAATATTTTCCATAGTTAGATTTACACCTAAAATATACATTTACAAAAGATAATAAAGAAATCTCACCATAATATCACTCTCACAACTCACTTAAAAGCTGGCTAACGAACGTTACAACAATCAGGTTTGGACGATACACACTACTCGACAAACGACAGCGTACTGAAGAAGAGTTAGCGCCAGTGAAACGCGCCAGCCGTCACCAATATAATTTCGCGGAAGGGAGGGGAAATATCTCCACTACCTTAAAAGAAAGAGGGCTCTCACAAGCAGGATTTAGGTTGATACGCAGGAAAGACACGATAGTTCTTTGGCTTAGAAAGTTGAAAATCAAAGAATGTTTAAGTGTGTATGAAATTTTATGGAAAATTTTGGCCCGATTGTTTAATTTTTGTTTGTTCAAACATTTATTGGTAAGGCAAATAACGAAACATAGTTGACTTTTTCGTTTTTTTTATTTCCGTGGAAATTTTGTCCTATGTTCAGCATCGCTGGACTGGATACGTAGGGGTCCTAGTGGGCACAAAATTTGACGACGTTTTTACGACATCTTTACGACGACTTTGAGACATCCTATGTCCATGTCGTTAAGATGCCTTTACGATGTCGAAAAGACATCGACAGATCGTACGACGTCTTTACGATATCGTAAAGACATCTTAATGTCGTAAAGACGTCTCCAAATTTTGTGCCCACTGGGACGTTTGAAAGCAAAAAAATTATTATCTGGTAAAGTTAATTGTTATAAATAAATTAAATTAATAGTCTACATTATGGATCTTTTCTCCTAATTCTGTTGAAATTATGTTGTTCGTGTTGTTGAATGATGAAAATTTGTAATTCGGTATTTTTTATGAATTTCACAAACAATTTACATAAACAAATACCCAGTGTGGACATTTAAAGACAGGGAGAAATGGTATTTTCTCTTGATTTTGTTCAAATTATGTTGTTCGTGTTGTTGAATGATAAAAATTTGTAATCCGGTATTTTTTATGAATTTCACAAACAAATTATATAAGAAAATGCCCAATGTATACATTTCAAGGCAAAAAGAAACCGTTTTTTATTTTAATTTTTCTTAACTAATGTCTTCAGTGATGTTTAGTGATGAAAACTTCTCATCACATATTTAAAAATAATTTTCTAACTAATTCTATAAACAATTGCCTAGTGCCAACGTTTGATTTAATTAATTTTTATTGTTTGTTGAAATTATGTCGCCAATGATGTGTATTTATGAAATCTTGTTATTTAATATTTTTTTGTTAATTTTGTAAACCAATTCTATAAACAAATGCTGAATATAGACGCTTAAAGTGATTTTTTTTTGGTGAGAATTTGCGTCCACAATGAGCTTAGGGGAACGGCGGCAAATGCGGCGCGGCGGCTAATGTGGCGCGTTCGTGTTTTCGAATATTAACGCACTTTCTGCTTGCGGAGATAGTTTCATTACATTTATATATGTTTTAAACCTTACATTATTTAAAAATTGTGATAATTAAATTAATTGCCTGATTTTTATGAAGAAAAGTTAGTTTTGGTTCTTTCGCTTGTATTGTCAGAGTAGCTAAAAACAAGTAAAAAATTACAGAAGTTTCATGTAAACTTATAAAATTTTTTTGGAAATATACTGTTTAGAGTTTCTTGAATGCTTTGAAGTTTAACATTTTGAGTAAAAATAATAAACTTTTATGTAAAAAATCTTTATTAAATACTATGACTTGACGCACAAGTTTGTGGTTTGTTTTGATCCGAGAATTTTGTAGTAACAAAGTGCCGGTTTTAGTTAGAAGGTAAGAAATATTCACTCAAAGTATAGTATATTGCATTACAAGTGGTAGGCGATGGCCTTTTCGTGACAAGTGCAGTGTTTTTAGGACGAGTCGTAGGTGAGGGCACCGAAGGTGCCCGAACCGAAGACGAACGCGTGACAGCATTCAGAAATAAGGTTATGAAAGCCGGTAGCCTCTCCGCCGCTAGGTGCGGTATAGTTGCTCAAGTCAAAGTTGCGGGAAAATTTAAATTAGATAAATGAAAAATTACTTTTTTATTACAAATTACTAATAAAAGTGTATAGTTTACTCATAAAAAAATGTTATCAGTTTGAAAAGACAAAATTTAATATTTTAAGTACTGATTAGTTTTTATACCGTATATATTTCTGCACGGTATGTCGCGAGACGAGCGCGCTACAGTTGTCGCTGAAAACATCGACCTATTTCCGTCTTTATCTAACTATCTTCCTTTCACTTATTGTGAAAATGTGGAATGCTTACGAAAAGAGGCCTTTTCGTAAGCATTCCTCATTTCGTACGTTCTTTATTCGCATCGTTCGAAATGCGCCACATTACACACAGATCATAAGTACGAAAACACGCCATTTTCATGATAGTGTTGTAAAAATAATATTTCGTTTCTAATATGTATAAAAAAGTTTTATTCCAATAATTATCGTGTATTTTAGAGTTATTTTAGAATAATTGTATTTCGAAATCGTTTTACCAGTTTTCGGGTTAGGTTTGTTCTGACAGAATAAATATTTAGAAGGTTTAGAGTAATGATATTATTTGAATGTTGAATAATTATAACTGTTTTGGAAAAGAATAAAATTTACTTATTGTTAATATAATCTTAATTTATTGTTTATAAAACGTCTGTAAGCTTATCTTAAAATACAAAATTTGTAGCACTCCTCAAATTATTGTGAGACAATCTGCACTGTTAAAAAAACATTTTTTCTCCAAATTTCGGCAGACATAATCCCTCAAATATGTTAATAATATTAAACGTAAATATATTTATCTTATGTTTATTGAATTTTACTAATTTTTCTTCATAATTGGTTTTTTATTCAATAATTATGAATTGAAATTGAAACGCGCCACATTACCAAACAAGGTAGGACAACTTGGCGCAGATGCAGTTTTTGGAAAACACATTAATTAACTGTTTTAATGAACTTCAATTAAATTTTCTCCATGCATAGAGCATTGGTAAGATATTAGCCTAAAAAAATATTTTTTATTACAATATTTTACTTTATATTTGAATTTTAATTGTGCATTTTCCTTTATGTGCGCCGCATTCACCGCCGCTCCCCTATGTTCTTCAAATTCGTTTATCATCAAATTTACATCGCGGAAGAGTAATGACCATATAACTAAAGGCAAATTCGTGTAATTTTAAGGTGTGTTCAAAAGTTTTCAGAAGATTCGAAAATAATTCGAAAGCATTTCGAAAGGTTTCAAAAGGATAAAAAATTGTTATCAAAAGTCCTAGAATAACCTGTTTTTCGAATTAGACCGATTTATAAGAATAAATGTATAAAGATGGTAGTGATTGATGGCCTTTGGTCTTTGTAATTCATATTATATATTTAAAAATTGAAGTACAGACAATGCATTTCACTGTGGAACCACAGCCTCATCAGGACTATAACAAACAATGGATAATGTCATGAATATGTATACATATATGGTCTATTATCGACGAATACATTTTTCATTTACTAATTTTATTTTTAAACTTACCACAATGTGTACTTTTCATCCAAATTTAACATTAAAAATGAGTGGTAGTTCTCATATATTTAAGAAGTCAGAAAAATTTAAAAATCCTTTTCTTTGAGTGTTCATAACCTCACTAAGTGTGGAATAGGTATTTGGAGTTATTTTTTAAAAATTGCATTTAATGGTTTTTTGAGTTTGTCATTTTTACTATTGTTTTTTATTTTACTGTTATAAATTGGTATAACGAATTGTGTGACTATTGTTGAAACTAATGATAAGTATACAAAATTAGCATAGAGCTACATTTTTGTGCTGCTCCAAAACCTTCAGAGTATGAACTAACGTTAGAAATAAGTGAATAAAAGAAACTGTAATTTTATTTTCCAGGTTTTTAATATCATTTATGACTTCTTTTATATTCCAAGAAAAACTTACATATTTTCGATACAAGATTTTACAACTGGAAATTTCTGATAACGTTTCTCATATAAAAGAAGTCATAAATGATATTAAAAACCTGGAAAATAAAATTACAGTTTCTTTTATTCACTTATTTCTAACGTTAGTTCATACTCTAAGGTTTTGGAGCAGCACAAAAATGTAGCTCTACGCTAATTTTGTATACTTATCATTAGTTTCAACAATAGTCACATAATTCGTTACACCAATTTATAACAGTAAAATCAAAAACAATAGTAAAAATGACAAACTCAAAAAACCATTAAATGCAATTTTTAAAAAATAACTCCAAATACCTATTCCACATTTAGTGAGGTTATGAACACTCAAAGAAAAGGATTTTTAAATTTTTCTGACTTCTTAAATATATGAGAACTACCACTCATTTTTAATGTTAAATTTGTATGAAAAGTACACATTGTGGTAAGTTTAAAAATAAAATTAGTAAATGAAAAATGTATTCGTCGATAATAGACCATATATGTATACATATTCATGACATTATCCATTGTTTGTCATAGTCCTGATGAGGCTGTGGTTCCACAGTGAAATGCATTGACTGTACTTCAATTTTTAAATATATAATATGAATTACAAAGACCAAAGGCCATCAATCACTACCGTCCTAGAATAACTAAAACTGGATTTTTTTTGAAAAATTAATTTTTTGTAAATTTACGAAATTTTAAAAATGGAATCAGCAAGATTTCAAGGAAATTTGTCCAATTTTTTCAGAATTTTCAAAAAATGGTAAGAAATATTCGAGTTCTAAGATGAAAACAAAATTTTCATTAGATTCCTCGAAAATTTTTAAATGATTTTTTTCCTCACAAATCGTTAGGACCGTGATCAATTCTTTCTCAATTGTTCAATTTTTATTTTCGGTCAAAAAGTTTTGTTTCAAACTAGGATGACAAAGATTGATACAATAAAATACAACAAAAAAGTAAAAAATTCTTCCGAATAAAAGAAAAAATCGTACTTTCCTGGAAAATGGTTTTAGTTTTTTGTACTTTATTGTAGAAATTTTTTCACTAGGGTTATTAAACAAATTATTAAAAAATAATATGTAATATAGGTATCTATATATATATACCATTAAACCATTTCCCTTTCAGGGTAGGCGTGACACTACCCGATTCGGGTAGTGTTTCTAGCTTTTTCTTGTAGTTATAAATAACTACAAGTGTGGGCTCACCACACCCACGATGTGCCAACAGCACTCATGTCAGTATTCTTGAATGGTCACCCATCCAAGTACTAACCGCGTCCAACGCTGCTTAGCTTCAGTGATCTGACGAGAACTGGGTTTTTCAGCGTGGTTGGCCGTAATATATATAATTAATAAATATAAAATTCTTATAAGATACATAATTTTTTCGGATATTTGAAACAATTGAAAATCTGTGAAAATTCAACTGTTTGGTTAAAAATTCATGAATTTTATTAAAACTTTGTCTTTTTCGCTGAAAAATTAATCTTCTTTGTAAAAAATTAATGTTTTTGTTTAAAAAATAAACTATTTGGTTGAAAAGTAATCTAGCTTGTTGAAAATTAAATAATTTTGTTATAAAGTATCCTTGCTGGTTAAAAAGTCAACTGTTTTTTTGAAAATCCGTCTTTTCGGTTAAAGATTCAACTGCTTTATTGAAAATTTATCTTCTTTGGTTGAATTCAAATTTTTTTGATTCAAAATTAAAATATTTTTCGTTTGAAATGTTTACTATTACAATTTTCGTTGAGAATTCATCTTCTTTGATTAAAAATTAATCTACTTTGTTACGCTGACCAAGATCGACGACAGGAGCTCGGCTGAGTGAGGGGAAGGCGTGTAGTGAGGGAACCAGTCACAGCTACCCAGGGCGAAATTTTTCATCTCAAAAACATTCCCTTAAGTGTACCAAATTCTACGCTGAAGTTGAAGCCATTTTATACTGATAATTTTTAATTCAAATTAGTTGGTCGTTTTTTTAAACAGGAACATGCATTTGCTTAAGTACAAATCGCCTAATCTATTTCCGAAGTTCTTTCCAGGATATTTTCACTTTTTATTTTATTTACTCAGAAATCGCACAATTGTACTGCTAATCCAATTTTATAGCGTAGCCGTCGATAATACGTCTCCAATATTTGAACCTTTTTTGTGTACTACAAATCGTGAACATTTTTAAACATAACCATATTCAACATGTTATTGTTTAACACTTTCCAAAACGGCGGCCGTAGCTCTACGCATATAGTTGAAGACTTCTAATAGTATCTTTATAAAGCCATCCCCACCGTCTGTTTGAAAAAAATTCTACAATGTCGGACTTTTTTATTCGAGTGAAATTTATTCCCCGTTGACTGGAGTATTATATGAAAACTGACTAGCGCGGATTTTTTAAATCTCGACGTTTTAAAAAGCCCTGAATTCTAAAAAAAACAGCTTTTATGGTAGTGTATGTCTGTCGGTCATCGTTTTTGTCGCTATCTTTGTCGTCTGTATACTGGATAACTTTTGAAAGGCTAATCGTATTATATTGCGCTTTGGCACACATATTTAGGGACCAGAAGAAACGTCGGGCTTGTTAACCAGTATTTTTTGACCAATGGTTCCGGTTTCATCCATAAAAAAAATACTAGAAAATCAGTAATTCCATTTTGCGGCCATACTCTGCAAGATAAGAAAAAAAATCTGCCCGCTGCCGCCGAGCGAGCACATTCACAATGCGTGCGGCTCGGTTCGTTCGCAATTTTTAGCGCGCCTACGGCGCGCGACTGTTGGTTCCCGCGCTTCGCACATAATAATATATTTATTTCGCGCTTCACGCTCGATAATGTATTTACCTCGCGCGACGCGCTCGGTCTTCGTATTTTCCCCACATTTGTGCGCAGGCCTTTTGAAATTAAAGGTCAAAGCATAGATAACTGTAATTTGGTGATTGTGAGTTCTCTTTTGTTAAAGCTCCTTCGGCTTAAACGAACACATTCTCATCACGTATCGGGTGCTTCGCACTCGATTTTGTCGAAAATTCGAATTTTTCTACATTATGTTCAACTCTATTACATCAAATGTCTATTATATTTATTTATGTACCTCGGTCTGGGGCTATTATTCAGATATTGCAAAATAAAGTACAAATTTTATTTGTAATGATTACTTCAATACTTGTTTCTTATTTTGCACTACATTTTATTCTCAGCCAACCTGAAAAATGTGTCATTTCAATAAATTTATATTATTACATTCCATAATATGCATTGATATTGGAACAAAAGTATTTTCAATCTTTTATTCTTATAATTAAAAAAAAGTGTGCACTAAAAATACGCATTCTAGCGTAAGGCGGTTATGAGCAAATTTGTAGATATAATTTAGCCGAAAAATTTTGCAAAATGAAATTTTATTGTAGTTTGTGTTCTTTTTCCAAGAAGTTAATTTTCTTATTTTCAATATGTTTTTATAACAAGAATTTTTAACAAATTTTCAACCATTTTTTGGTTGAACAACTTTTGTGTTTTCATTTTTTTCGTCTCGTCTCGTTTTCCAACAAATTTAATTTATTTCATTTTCAATCTGATTTTTTACGATTAAAAGAAAATCTACTCGTTCTATCTGAAAATTATTAAGAACGTGAATATCATTTGAAAAGTTTTTCCGGGTCAAATTGACCCACGGTGACCATTAAGGGTTAATATCGGCGATTTTTACCATATTGCTGGGGCGATCCTCAACAGGTATCGTCCTTGTATACAGATGGCTGAAGCGACCGTAGACTTAGCACGTGAACCTAACGTCGTCCAGGCGAGAGTTAAAATTGACAACCTACATACCAGGAATGCCAGATGGATTGACCTTAATGAACACCAAGTACCTCATTTCCCTAGGCTGGAAATAAATTATCTGAAGGAACTGACGGTGGGAATCTATCAGCTGAATCTAGCAGGAGCGTACATCTAAGATAACTTGACAGGGAGCGAATAGAAGATTTGGAGTTGGACGAACTTTTTTATGAACCGAGTTTAATCAGAGTGCGAGTGTATTCTCGTTTCAGACGCGCAACGAAATATCAGATGTGGATATCCAATGTTGAAGATAACTTAGTTTAAGCAGCCGATGATCAAGAGCTACAGCTGGATGAAGCACAAAACAATTAACAAATATTGGGGTACTACTGTACTTGCAAAACTGGTGCCAGGACAGTCGGATCATGCGCACATGTAGCAAGCATATTATGGTATTTAGGATACGCGCGCAATCAGACAGCAGTAAAGTATCCAAGCAGATCTATGATTGATAATATTACGGATGCAGGCCATAGGGAACAGTAGAATAATGTAACAAAACTCGTCTTGTTTGAGCAAACTAATTCCCATTGTTGTCTTTACTGACCAGAGCGTCATCCAATATTGATTTAAGTGGCTGGATAACTCCCGATATTGCCTTGATAGGCCAAATCATACAGTAATGTTGCTATAACTGGTTGGCTCACTTGCCAATATTGTCTTTATTGGCCGGATCGCATCATAATCTTGCCTTAACTGGCCGAATAATACTCCGATATTGCTTTAATCGGCAGGATCGTGCACTGATATCGTGTTGATATTGTCTTAAATACCCGGATTATATACTGATCTTACCTTAACTGGACGGACAGAGAGTTGGGCATGACCGCTGAGCTCGGCGCCACACAGTTCCCGAGTGTCGGTTTTCTTGAAAACCGAACTTTCATGGAACGCCAACGAAAACCAATCCATCTTTTGTCCGTGAGACATGGAGGCCCTAAGCTACAAAATATCAAAGGGACAGTGAGTTCGGCATGATCGCTGAGCATAGTGCTAAACAGTCCTCAAGGGTCCGTGGAACTCCTCGAGTGTGCATGAAACGTTAACTTTGGTACAACACCCGCGAAAAAGTATCCTTTTCTCGACATTCAGACACGGATATTATTGTTCGGGGGGTCCCAAACTACAAAATATCGAAGGAACAGAGAGTTCCCCATGATCCCTGAGCGTGGTGCCAACCAGACCTCGAGAGTCCGTGGAACTCCTCGAGTGTGCATGAAACGTTAACTTTGGTACAACACCCACGAAAAAGTATCCTT